>JAPYZA010002456.1:3849-21166 GCA_030522685.1 Eupelmus azureus | reverse complement strand
TTTTTTGTAGGATAAAAAATTCTGTCCGTTGAATCTAGTAATCATGGGAAAGTGGTACGTTAACAATCCTTTGAAAAGCTTGCTCGGGGCTCATTTCTCAATGGACAATATTAACAAGCGGAAAAATGATAAGACTTATTATGGCATCCAGCGTTCCAAGCAGACGTATAAAAACTAACGGAGCGATTCTGCGGGTCATTAAAATAATTGAAAAATCCTCTCTTTTAATGAAACGAGTCTCTATCCCTCTCTCTCGCCTAGTTAAAAAATTACTCGTCAACTTTTCTTTCTACTCTATACATACACCCGAACAAAGAGGCAGAGCGCGCACGTTAGCTCCGTTTTGAACAAGAATAACGGGCTTGTTACGGTTTGAAATTACCATTCGCCAACGCGACGCACGCGGAAAAATGTGCGCTAAAACTCCATAAAGCCAAGCTCGTACCCTTAAACGCACCCGAGAATTTACGTTATTATAATTTCCCTTCGATCTGATTCCCGTATTACATCGAGCGCACTGCTGTTCGGAAAAGCTCAAAGTGGGTCACGCGGCGCTGAGCGAATCGTCGAAAATTTCACTAGCGCAGGAGAGCGATATTCCCGAGAAATATTCCGAGGGCGCGGCAAGAGGCCCCCGGATACAGGCATAAAGCTCTCCGGCTCTGTATACGAAAAGTTTTTGCACTTCGGCCGGCAAGTTGCGGGCTTCTTATATACGCGGCGCTTATAAACGCTAAAATTCCAGGCCGCACTCGGCGATAAATTGAACACGATGAAAATGCTAAGCAAAGTTTCACCGGCGGGGGCCTAGCCGGCTCTATGGGATTCTCAAGAGAGATAAGGCTTGGCTTTCCGCGAAAGTAAGTGGCGCGCGAGTTCATAGCCGGGCGGAACAAGAAATCCGGACGAAGACGGACGGGCGAAAGCCGCGCGGCCAAATCTTCGGGAAATACGCGGAGCTATTTTCCTCTATCTCTCTCTCTCGCTTGGCGCTGGCTAGGGGATGCAGCCGCCGGATGAAGAAAGAAGAAGTTTTGTAAAAAAGACGCGGCTTCGCCCGCAAACGCGATTCGCCCCTCCTCTCTACTTAGTGCCGAACGAGCGGGAACTTCTGGAATAGCTGCCTCCTTTTGCCGAGAGAGGAAAAGAAAACAGCCGTTCGGGCATTAAATTTAGGCGGTTATCGAGAGGCGGGGAGCGTCGGATGGTAACATTAAGGTCAATTTCGTGCGTGACGGGGGTGTCGTACGATTGTTGAAACGATTTGTAATGTTGGTTTTTGAAATTTAGGATGACTGCAGCCCTACTGCTTTTACCAAAGTCAACGTATTTACTTAAAAAGAAAATCCGGTTCTTAGGATCTTTGAAAAGCCTTTATTATCTAATTCATCCATTTTGTTAAAGCTTTATTTTCCTCCTCGCGCTAATTAATCCCCATTATTGTAAATTCCCCTAAATACCAGCTGCTCTCCAACAACAATAAAACCAAACGCCGCATTTACAGGTATTTACAATATACGATTATTTCGAGCTGCACGTTCAGAAACGTACGAGCTCCGCAAAAGGAAGAAAAGCGCGCCGGGCGCAAAAGGAAAATAAGCGCCTTTAACTAATTGCTTCCACCTCTCCAGCGCGCGCGCGCGTCTCCTTTCTCTAATTTCTATTTACGCTTTGCCTTTTTCCAGCGGCGAACTAATTAGCGAGAACGCAGCGCGCGCCCGCGCCTATTCAAATACATATACATAGATATATGCGCGCGAGCGCCCGGATTATTCAGTTCCCTTTTCTTAAGTCGGCGGAAGAAAATGTGCCGCGGCTAAGTTTTCTACCTTTACTCTGCCACGACCACCCGGCCACCCCCCCCCCGACGTCATTAAGCGAAAATCGATAGGTAAGTGCGCCGGTGGCGCAGCAGCCGAAGCTGCCTCGAAATCCGAGCTGGAAATTTTCGAGCCCCGAGAGCGCGGTAATATGGCTTTGCGTGCTTACTCCTTCTGGCTCGTGAGCGATATGAGCGAAATAATCGACGGCGCGTCGGCTCGCGTTTTGATCTTGCTTGTCGTTAACGAAGTTATATAGGATTACGATCGGTGTTTTTCTTTGTTTTAACTTAGTAACGAGGCTCTGGAAAAACTTGATTCCAAAATGAACTTTTATACTTTTAAATGCTAAGAGAGAGCTTTCAATCTAATCGTTATTAAAGTAATTTGAATCGGAGTAATTTATTTGATTCCGATAAATTCTCCTCCGGCCGGCTCAGCCAGTAATTTCAATCCGTTCGCCTTTAGTCAAATGTCTTTTCGATTGCCCATCAATTATGTCCCCAGGGGAACGAATCGCTTCAAACAATATCTTAATTTGAGACCAGCTCGGGCTTTCATAAATCCAGGCCGCGGTCCCGGCTATTACACAAAAGCTTTTAAAAGATTTAACGGTGCACGAACGCCCCCCCCCGTCCGCTTCGAACCTAAATATACACTGCCAAAGGCAATTTTGGCCCCGTCTCCCCGGGTTCTGCAATCGTCGAAAAACAAAAGAGTAGCGCCGTGTAATCCGCGTAATTAGGTCCCGAGAATTTTTGCCTTCAGAATTGCTTGTTACAGAGTCTCGCGCCAAACGCGCCTGACGAGCGTATATACACGTGCGCGCACACATATATCCGGCGAGGAGCGCGCGGGCCTGTATAGTACATACTTAAACTCGTTTCGCCGGCTAAATTAACGCGATTTGTTAAAGCATGAAGCGCGAGAGGAGGGGCCGATGTTTCGGGGCTTTGTTGTGGAACTAATTAACTGAAAGTTCGCGCGAGCGAGCGAGAGAGAATGAGACAGGGAGGGAGCAGCTCTATATAAGCGTGCGTGTAGAGCTGGAGTAGCTGAAGCCGAGAATGGACGGATATGGAGCGGAGCTGGGGTGAGGAGGGCAAGGGCCGATCGATGGCGCATCCACTTTCTGGCGGAGGTAGGAGTGCTTGGGCTCGAGAAGACTTACCGGCAGCGTGGGATAATTGTTGTAGTCGTTGTGCGAGTAGTTTGGCAGATGATTCGCCGGCTGCTGCGAGGGGGGCAGCGACGTCGTCGACAGGCCGTCGGGAGTGCCCTGCACAGCCAGCGGCGTGCCGGCCGTCGAGCCGGTCAGCTGGTAGTCCGAGTCTGGAATGCAAAAGGATGACGGGTCGTTTGAGATTTTTTGATTTTTTAGGCTGGGTTGACTGGTGAATTATCTTCACTTTTTTAATTTTGAAAGGAATTTTAGTAAGCTTAAATTAAGTTTTGAATTACTGCATTTTAATTACATACACTCGAATAAAATGACGTTTTATTAAGGCAAAAAAAGAAGAAAATACTTTAAATATTGAAAAAATGTTCAAGCCCAAAAATTTTTCAATTCATTCATTAAAAATATTAAATTATGAATGCTACACAAGAGAAAATGCACTTCCAACTTAAAAGTATGCAAAATAGTTTCTTCTCTGAAATGCTTTAACGAAGTTTCAGATCGCGTGGTAAATAACTTTAGGTTTTTAGCGCTCGGCCTTGCGCGCTCTGGCGTCGTGTAATTTTCGTCGAGCAAGTTTGCGCATGTAACTGCGCACGGAACTGCGTTTTCGAAAGTTGATCCCCCATTGACATAGTTTGAATGTTGGGCTAAAAAATTTTAATTTACATAGGTTTTGTCGCTGGCGCGCGCGAGCTCATGCACACCTGGAGCGGAGCTCCCGGGAATTTCCGGCGAACCTTTTAACGTTGCTGGCTATATGCTCTTTTTAACTTAATTTCTGAGTCATTTTAATTAAACAACTTTTTCAAGTATGAAACAAGAGAAAATTACTAAGCTAATATTAAGGGAATAAAGGTGCAATTATACACGCGGGAAATGTTCAATGCAAACGCATTATTTTTTGATAAACCAGATAGATTTTTATATGAGCTTTTATAATTAACATTATTTTTTTAAATTAACGTAATGTAAGTTGACGTAATTTTTAATACAGATCGACATTTTTATTAAAATGTAGAAGTAAATCGGAATTTAATAACTTATTGTTACTAAGACACGTATTCGATTAAGTAGTAGTGTGCGTAACTAGTCAGACGGCAAAATCAATATATATGACGTTCAATTAAAACGATAGGATTAGAATTCCCTGAACGATACTTCACACTATATTCCGATTACATAGAGACAGTCGAATCAGTTATTCTATAGTTAGCCGAATCACGTAAATCAATTTTTCGAGAACATAAATCTAGTTTGGTCTGTATTTGCATTAAGCCATAATTGATGTATATGGATCAATACTTTGCAATAGTATGAAATATAAAGCGCTATTTAGTTTAATAAAGCTTCTTCCAAGAATAGTAATGAAAAATCAATGTCAATTCAACAAGATTAAAGATGCATACGAAACACAATAAGAACACCAAGTAGTAACAGATGAACATAATCAGGCATCGATTTTCTTACAAAATTAGCTTATAAATCGACGATACTTTAACATTCATTTAACCTTTCCCAAAAACAAAAGCATAATAAATCATAAAAAAAGTTACACATCTCACCTTTATTAGTGGGCACGACGTCAGGGTTCCTGTCGTCGGTGTCGTAGAGGTCCTCGGAGCTCGGCGCCGTCGCCTTCTTGAGGGGCAGATCGCCGGGCCGCTGGGCCCGCCTGTCGCTGCGCACCTTCAGGGCCAGCAGTATCGTCACGGTGCAGATGAGCAGGGCCGCCACTACGCCGATCAGGATGCCGAGCAGGGGCGTGATTTCGAAAGGCACGGGGGTTCCTGTGAACAGGACGCGCACTACTCTCGTTATTTCTCGATGGCGTCGTCAGAACGCTTGTAGTTTGATGCTTGGTTTGTTAAGGGCGGACTGTGGATTGTTTGCTTGTGACGTTTGGATAAACGTAATCTTGTTGGGGAGTAGTGAAAGACAACTTTTTTGACAAAATATGGATTTATGATTCATCATTAGTTGTTTGAAAAGTGAACGTCGAGTGGTATTATGGGGCTTCTACATTTCACGATTGTCGAGGGTGAATAAATATATATAGATAACATTATGTTATGGGGGATAAAAATAAACATGAAATACGAGAACGTCAAGGGGAGTTATGTATGTAGTATTAAAATGTTCAAGAAATCAATTTGATGCTTGATTGGATTGTTTGAAGAAATGTGCTTCAATCACGATAAAATTCAAAATCGATATAATACGTTTGCATTCTGTTTCCTATTACAAGTAAATTTTATATCCTTTTCAGTTGAAAAAGCTACTTTTAATCAGTATTTCCTGGAAAAAATTCTCTTTACGCTTCTGTTTCAGCCGGTTAATTAAAATGATTAAAAACCTGATACTTTATCAGAAAAAAGAATCGAATTTATCGCAGTACATCCAAGTGCAGTCAAGCTACGATTAATCCAGACCTCCAGGCATAAATTCAATACATCCTCGAGGCCCAAAAGATCAAATACTCGAAATTAATAAATAATTTCTATAAGTACACTGCTTCATCTCCAATTTTTCTCTTCCTCCTCGTCGATAAATTCTGCCCTCACTCTCGGCATCGACAAAATAATGCGCGCGCGCGCGAATTTATTTCGACGTATGCAGATTACACTCGACGGATGGTATAATCCGAGCCAGCTCCGACGTCCTTCCTCCCCTTAATAACTTTGATTCTCCGGGTGCGGGCTCGTTGGCAGAAGCACCACTCCAGGAGTCCACCTCCAAGCGCAGACTTGAATATTCCCTCTTACTCAGCTCTCGACGGGTGATTTTTGCAGCGCCTCGTCCTCTCGCGCTTGCATATTAACGATACCCGAGAAAGATGGAGATATAGATAGAGGAGAGAGAGATGAGAGAGGGTGTGTGAAAGAGAAAAGGAGCGGAACGAATCGCACTGGAACGAACGAGCAAAAGAGAGAGAGAGAGAGCGATAGTCAGATTCAGAGATAGAGAGATGGCGCGGGGAAATCCCTTTGAAAGCCGATATTCATTAAACGAGAGCGCGAGCGCACACGAAAGTGAGAGAGAGAGAGACAGCTAGACGAGGAATTTTTATTTAAAAACTACCGTCTGCGTGACGCGCGCGCTTCTCTCGCCTGGCAGAATCCGGTTATATTCCCCGGCTCTTTATGAATCCTTGAGTGCATATAACCTGGAGCCAGCCCGAGTGACATTCGAGGATGATAATTAGATTCCGAAAATTTTTCCGGGGTAAATACGCATCCTGGGCGTATTTCGCGACGGAGATAGCTCGGCCGCTGGGAATGCAAATTATACCGGCGGACGAGACGAATAGCAAAAACGTTTTTACGCCCCGACTTCTCTCTCCACCGCTCTCTTTGATTCGTTTTTCCGCTCTTTATTTTTCAGCGCCCCACGGATTTTCAGCTGTTTGTGTATCAGCGAACGTTTTTTTTCTGCCGGCCAATCCAATAAGCGGGTAGTTAGATATTTTCGAGCGAAAGCGACACGTTTATTGCTAGCGACACGACGAGGCGCTTTTTTTTTATTTTGGAAAATGGTAATTTCCATTATGGGGAGTCGAGAGGCGGACGCGGATGATTTTAATCGATATAATTAATTGCTTTAGCGTCGAGAATGCGGGCTCGCAGCAAAATTTACCGGCGTTTAACGTATGATTTCACGCGTCGAGCTGACGCGCGACGTCCAATCAAATTTATCCTGAATTTGTTATAAATTGCACTCGTCGGGTTAGGTGATTCCGGACAGAATTTCCGATACGCTGTCGGGAGTTAATTTTTATCTGTTTTGTAAGTAAAATCTTGTTTTATATCAAACTGTTTGTAGCTATTTAAAAGCGAATGAGACTTTAATTTTCCAAATGTTGTTGCATCACTGGATCAGGATAATTAAGGGTCGACGGTAAATAACTGCGTGATAAATATCTCTAGCGGCATTCGCTGTAGCAGCGCCGCTATATGAATAACGCGGAGCGTGCGGCAGAAGTGTCTCAGATTTATGTAAGTTTCTGCAACATTTAGTGGCTCTACGTGCCAACTCCCTACTGTAACAACTCAAAATTCTTTTTCCCAGCCCACCATAAACTGCGCCATTATTTTAAAATTTAAAAATCGCACTTTGCAAAATATCTTTAAAAGTAGATCCCTACTGAATGGAATATGCATTATTTTTCTGACATATGTACAGAACGTTTAAATGTTGCAGACACCATTAATCTCTTGTAATTTTAGTGTATTGTTTAGTCATACAGCGTACGAGTTTTAGCTTAATTAGCCGATTAATCGTAATATTATATGAATGTTTGAGAGGTTCAAATTATTACCAGTTATTTGTATTAATAAAACTGATAAACGTATCATCTCTATTAAATTGCTCCATAGTTTCACCACACACCTTCTTTATTAAATCATCCATTTTCTAAACTACATCATTCCATACCAAATTGATCGGCCTGCTAAACCTCCACTGACACGCAAAATCTATTGCGTGATACCTAAGCTCAAATATAAAGCCTCCGAGGATCTCCGTTCGACCAATCTCGAGCAATCTCCAATTTCCAATCAAAGCATCCCAAGCCCTCCACAGTTCGCCCTTCAGCGTAAATCTCGATCCCCATCTAGATAAATCCAACTCGACTTACCAGTCTGTTTCTCAGCGACCTTGAGGGTGAATCCCTCGAGCAGCGTGGACTCGCTGCGTCCCTTGGAGTTGATCGCGTAGACGGCCATGTGCAGCACGCGCCCTGGCTCCAAGTTGTGCACGTTGAACGAGGCTGAGTCTCGAGCGGTCACGTTGGCCCTGAGCTGGCCCGTGTGCTGGTCGTACACCTCCAGCTGAAAGTGCTGGGTCAGGCCGCCGTCGAAGCCGGCGGTGCACTCCACCGCTAACGACTGGGTGGTTTGGTTAGTCAGAGTGCAGTTGTACGGCGGTTCCGGCTTGCCTGCAAAGGGAGAAGGTGGCGGGCGTTAGAATTAGACTTGGTTTTTTTTGACTGGTGTGGGTTAAGTTTTGTGGCAAGTGATATTTTGTACTGAGAATCGTGGAAGTATTGATGAGTTGAAAGATTTGTCGTGGCTAGTGTAATAAGTTAATTGTGAAAGGTAATAATATCACGAGAAGTTTTGCAAAATATGATAATACATTTTTTTAAATTAAACTAGAAATATTAGAAGTTGGAAACATATATTAGTTCATTTTTTTTATTTTGGAATCAAAACCTGCACTTTAATAGTTGTTTACTTTAGACTGTTTTTTTTTTATTTCTATCTTTCCGAGAGTAGTTTGAACGTGTTAGTTTTTGGTATTTGTTTATTATTAAGGCTAACAAAAATATTTGCCGAGTATTCAAACGTGAAAATAGAGGAATTCTTGCTTATATTTTAACAACGCGCTGCAAAAAGAATTTCAGTATGGTTCAGAATGTTTTTTTTTAATTTTTTTCCAAACATTTTATTTACTAACCGAGTAAAAACACATGTAAATATTTCACAAATTTTAAGTCGACAATCATTTAGAAAATTTACAAAAAAAAATACAGAATGGAGAATGCCCGAAAAATATCGAAATAAATTCTAGATTTTAAAATATATTTGATGATAAATGGTTTAGCACAAGTTCAAAAATTATTTATTCACTTATCTAACAATAGGTAAAAATCGTAAACTAAGTCTGCAAATTCAGTCTGCAAAGAAGGTGGTTTACTTTACGGCTTCATTGCTTATGGTATTTTTTGGACATAGGACCTTAATATTAAATAATAAATTTTAAACATGTAATTTCTCAACCTCTATATTTGTGGCATACACGCTTATTAAAAGAAGTAAACCCAAGTACGCGAATTGTTCACGAAATTGCGGTCACAAGCACCCGCAGCAACCGTTGCACGTTATAAACTAAAAATAAAAAAATAATAAGAAACATCATAAAAAAAGTTACAACCCCGACTAACGACGAAAAATTAAAAAAAAGGGGGGAAATAACCCCGCCATATCAATTTCACGAGGAGAAAAAAAACGAAAAAAAAAAAAATAATAAGAAGCTAAACGTGCACGTAGAGCCGCGCAGACAAGCCCAGTGCGCGGGCGGCCGGGCGACGATGGGATTTTGAATGGTCGCACTCGTTTCTCGAGAGACGCGCGAAATTGCTCGTTACGGAGCCTCGTTTCCCCGCGCAACTCTCGAGTGCGCGACGTCGTCGTTGTCGCCCTGCTCTCTCTCTCTCTGCAGCAAGATGCACGTGTATGTGTTTTCGTGTACGCAGTATAACGAATCGCCGTCTCAAACGCAATGCCTGCGGGCGTGCTGTGCACTCCAGACTCGTGTACGTACGGCGTCTCTCCGTTGGGAGGAAAAAGTTCGCGCTCCAGTGGTTAAGCTTTATGGTAGCTTTTTATTTAATGATTTCGGCTGTGCAATTAAAATTGAGAGGAATTTCGGGTGAGGTTATTTTGGTTGAATTTGTTGCAGTTGTAATGGGGGTATGTTTTGATTAGAAGCAAATTTCGGAAAGGTTTGATGAGCTAACAATTTGTAAAGAATTTCAATGGTTACATGTATATTACAAGCTATGCAGAAATTGCGTTGGAAGAGTAATTTATTATTTATCCGTGGAAATTTGAAAGTTTCCTGATGATTTTGTAATAGCTAAAATAAGTGTTTTGTAATACAGTTTCCACGAGGATAACTTTTCAACGCGCTAATTTAATTTATGCTACTTAACTTTGAAATTTATTTAAGATCAATTAAGAATTTCTTCGAACTATCAATGTTAATAACTTTAAAATGGAGCTTGTTCCTTCCAGTTATTACTCATACCTCTACACCAGCTTTACCTTAGTTAAAACTCGCCTCCCTAAAATAACAGCTCAACAAAAAAGCTCCATCAGACAAAGCTATTTATATTTACAAAACTTCCCCCCTCTCCCAGATTCTCAGTCAACATTCTTCGACCACTCCAAACCCAAGAACCCACTCCAAAAGCAGTTTCCAAACTACACCCTCCCATCAAACGTTCGTCGACCCCCCAACCCGGGCTCTGAAGCCACTCCCAACTCACTTGCAGCGATGATGTGAAAAATGCAGGCGTTCTTCTGCTGCCCAGCGTTGTTGCTCGCCCAGCAGCTGACCGTCCCGTAGTCCGTCTCGCTCATGGGCTTGTAGGTGAGTATCGACTCGGTCTGGCTTTTCCCGTTCTGGAAGCGCGTGCTGGATACGTCCGAGTTGTCGGCGGTGTTGTTGAACGCCCAGCGGAAGCTCTGGGGCGGTGGATACGCCTCGACCTGGCAGACGACTCGAGCCTCCTCCTCGCGGGCCACACCGTAGATGCGCTTTAGATTCGGCAGGCAGATCGGTTTGTCTGAGGAGAGACATATTGTGGGGTTAGGATGAGACGCTGCTCGTGATGGAGATGGTGCTGGGCTTGCAGTTGGGGAGGTGGATATGTCGCGTGAGCGATTTTGCGTAGACGTGGCTGTATGTATGTGTCTCGGTTTGATGATGGATCGAGGGAGGTATGATGTAGTGGATAGTAGCTTGTGGTATTGTGTACGTAAATTGAGGATATATTTTTATTTTAAGGCTATTAAGGGTTCTCTTCTTTATGTTTATTTGAAGAATTGAAATAAATTAGTATGAATAGAAATAACTTTAACGAGTCAAATAATATAAATATTTGTTATTTTTCGATTTCATCTGATTAAATTATGGAGTCAGGAAGCGGTAATTTAATTATTGCTCATAAATGAAATAGTTAAAAGCTGATGAAATAAAAGCAGAAGAGAAAGCAAAAAAGTAAAACTCAGCACACTTACACATGATTTTCAGTTCGACGCTGTTACTAAAACCATCGCCCTCGACGTTGCTGCCGATGCAGGTGTAGTTCCCAGCCTGCGACCTATTGACTTTTCTGATTGCCAGGCTGTTCATCTGCACGACCCTGCCGTTCTTCGCGTCGTTCTGCACCACGTTGCCCTGCGAATCACGAAAAAAACATCCGTCATCGCGCTCATCGTCGCAGCACAAAGCTCACGGCAAAAGGAACACTTTTCATCGCTCGCTGTGTCTACCGCAATGAATTTCACGGTACCTCCGACCTCTGTACTCTCTCCCTCTCTTAACTTACTCACTCTTCCCGCGCGCTCGTGCACAGAGAGATTCCAGCAGCGAGCGAATCGGCAAAGGAATGCGCGCCGCGTCAAAAAGGAGGCCAAGTGCGCTTCCTTATGTAAAACGGAACAGCGGAATGCACTCGGGTTTCCTTGCTCTGAGCGCGCGAAAAAAGCGCTACAGAAAGAGAGAGAGGGAGAGAGATTAAAGTGGAAGAGGAACGCAGCCGACGGTGCGCATAGCCCGAGTTTCGAATGAATTCCAAGATAGAACCGGAAGGAGGGAGAAAGAGATGAGGAGGGGGGAGGGGGAGAGAACTTACATTGTGCTTCCAGATGACTTTGTACGCCGGAGGATTTGCGTCGACCTCGCACTCAAAGTAAACGTCGTCGCCCTCCTCGATGTCGTTGGGATTCAGGTTGGAGCCGAGTTTCAGCTTCAGCATCGGCACGTCTGGATTTTCGGCAGAAAGGTAAATAAATTACTTCGCTTGCGCCGAAAACTTCGAGAGTCGGGATTTTTATGGGCTTTTGAGTGCGCGCGAATTGGATTCGACTTTTTTGCGATAATGGATAAACTTGCTCCTTCTTATGGATTGAGCTACTTGAGATAAATTTTTATAAACTTTGTACAGTGATAAAAATGAGCTTCGTATTTTTACTCGATACTTTTAAAATGTTTTTTTTTTTTTAATTAAAAATGTAAGAATAAATAATTAGAAATCCTTGTTTTTGTTTACAATAATTTATGATTTTATTTTTATTGAAAAATTATATGTACTCACAGAAAACATTAAGTTTTAACGTATCCTCTAGGGCCGCTCCTTTGACGTATGAATTTTCCGCCCGACACGTGATTGGCTTGCCATTGTCGTTTAGTGTCGGTACGAATGTCAAAATTGATGTTGTCATGTTTCCATCCGGCGATTCCTGCAAATCGATTATTAATCATTAATATGCATCGCTGCTTGAATAGTAAAGTTCTAATCACCATATGTATTATTGACAATTTTTTAAATTCATGCGTAATTCCACTCATTCGCTAAGTCATTAATTTACAATTGTACTCTAAATTAATGATCACAGCGTTATTCCAAATTGAATTTTTTTTCACAAACTTTAAATCGCAATAAAATCTCAAGGATTATACATTTGAATTTTTGTAATTTTCTAATTTCGTTCCATCAAAATGCAGCTTCCCGGCAAAGCCCTCATGTTATGAAGTTAATTAAAAAATTTATTAAAATTGCAATTTGAATTAAATAGTTAATTTAGCTGATCAAATACACGCACAGAGCAGTCGTTAAAAATTTGAAAATCCTCTTTTCATTTATCAGGGAGCTCGTTATATTAGCAGATCGCATAAATCACAGCTTCCCTCTTTGAATATTCCAGGCCGCGGCACAGATCCTCTCGGGCAGGCTTATTTTTATCAAAGCAATATATTCAGCGCGAGCTCGCGTATTTCACGCTCGTAATTACGGGAAATGCGTGCGCCTTGGAAGATTGAAACCCGTCGAGAGGGACGCTCATTTAAAGGAAGAAAATGCAAGCAAATGTATAATGACTTCATTAGATACGGAACTTCTACCCTATAAGACTTGCTAGCGCTACGTAAGGTCAATTTTATATTCATCCGAAAGAGCAGAAGTAATACTAACCAGGGGGGCTTTTTAAAGGGAACGGCTCGGTCACGAGCGTGAAGAGAATTTAATTAGAAAAGGACTCTCTGCCCCTTTGCGACGCGTCTCAACCACTTCCTCTTTGGGTGAAAGTGTGGTAACTGTACGTACGACTTTATATTTCGAGTCGAACAGACCCATGAAATAATAACTGCTTTTGCCGAACACGAAATGCTTGGGAAATTATTTAAATGGAAGCTAGTATTGAATTACTTTAGAAATTCGTAGCGAGAGTAGAGTTTTATGTTGTTTACGATATTGCTTATGATGCTATTTTGAACAAACAATTTTTTTAAGGAATAGATATTACTTAATAAAGTTATATCAGCAGTAAGTGAATAATGTTTTTAACAAATCATAAACTGGGTCAGTCTTCATTTTATAATTTTAATTTGCTAAATAATGTTTCCGATAAATTTGCTTTATAAATTTTATCTTTTTAATGAAAGTTATCAACTAAAAGTACTCAACTTTTCAAATTTTAATACAGAATAGAAAAATATTAACGCTTTAACGATTCTTCAGTGGACCCTAATAATTAATTGTTATTCGAATAAAAATTCCAGTCTTTCAAATTTATACATCTTCAAACCAAAAGTACTTCCAAACCGACTACAGTAGTTCTCACCTCAAAACCCCTACTAACCTCAAAAAGCCATCATTCCTTTTTCTCATCTCTCCGAAATCAAGCGATAAGCATCGGCGCGCTCTGTCAACCGAGCCGCTCGACCAGATCCCGCTTTCACAGCCATGCGCGCGTCCGCAGGCGCGACAGCGCGTTATCTATTACGGCCTATGTACGCTCTCAAACATCGAGCTCGCACACCCGCACGCCCCCGATTTCTGAGCCTATATACGCGCTATTTCGAATCGAGAGGGCGACGAACCACCTCTCCCCTGATCTATCCGTATATATGCACACACTGTCTGTATGTGTATGTGTGTGTGTGGGCCAACTTCATCTGCGGTCAGCCGCTGCTGCTACTGCCCAGCGCGTGATGTACTGCTGCTGGACGAACGTCGATTCCCGACATGACGCGGGAGCTTCGCGTATACGCGTTTCCGTTATTTGCAGCGAGTGTCAACGCGCGCGCGCGCGAGCTCCTGTGTATATGTCTGTGTGTATACGTTCGGCCGAGCGCGATCTTCGCTGGAGGCTGCAGTGTAGATCAAGGGACGCGGAAGAGAGCCCGATGATAAATATGATTATAATTAAGCCGAGTGTTGCTTCCGGGGGCCGCTTGTTTGTCATGGCTCGCTGCTGATATTTGGAACGGTAAAATGAAAAGCGAGAGCGGGATAATTGGGGATGGGCCTGCGAGTTTGTTGGGATTTTAGCTGAACGGAAGTAGATAATGGTTGAGTTAGGTCGGACGCGGATTAGAGTTTGCGTTTGTTGTGTATTCATAGTTTTGTTTATATTTCATTTTTAAAACTAATTATTCATTTTACTAATCTTGAATAATGATCTATTGGGTTGTGGTCTTTCTGTTCGAAAAGGTATTTTCATTTGTACATTTCTTTAAAGAGAAAGAAACATAATTATTCGGAGTATCATATAATTTAAATCGCGATTATTTACTTAATAAATTTAATATTCGTAATTAATGTAAGATTTCATTGTCTATTATTCTGTAGTAATTAACTCGTTTCACTTAATTAAAATGTCTAACTGAAAAATATGATAATAAGAAAAATAAATGACTTGGCTTCTTAGACATTGATTAAATGAAAAAAAGTCCCTAACTTTAGAAACTTTTTTCCAAGAGAAGTAGGTCGTGTAATTGACTTTAATTAATACATCTTAGTTAATTAATGAATCCGTATTAGTATGACATTATCGTATCAAATTAAAATTAATAAACTAAATAACTTGGACTAATAAACTAATTCAAACACTTTTTACAACAGACTTTGAAACCACAAAAAAATCATAAAATATTACCCCTTGATCCATACCAACTCAGTCACGCGTCGCAATTATCGGTGCAAGAGCCCGAAACCTCTTTGAAAAAGGCACCCTCAAACCTTTCCATTCGCGGTCATCAAGCAACGGCTCCGACGGCGCTATCTTGATCGAGGAGGCAAAACCGGATTAAAGGCAGGCGGGCGGAAAGAGAGCACAGATCACGAAAACATCGGCTCTGTCCGGTAATTGCGATATGGCGTGCGGCGCTTGGCGCGCTAATGGCCGATGATGCAAATACCGATACCAGGAGGGGGGCGCCGTGGCCGCCGTAATGCCGGTGATTTCAAAGTGCGATCGGCCCTCAGAACGACGACGAGGAGCAAAAAGCGCGCAGAGAGGAGCCAGATTTTCGCTCGAAATCTGCGCGGCTTTTTCGCACGGCTGTATGATAATCAGCGGGAGCTCGGCTCTTTTTTCGAGCGAGAGGATCTTTGAACGAGCGGCTGGATATTTGCGCGCTGAGAGCCGTTTGAGAGGCGAGCGGGAATCGAGAGCGGCGTTTTCGGAAAGTGGATTTTCAATTTTAAAGCGCTGCTCGCGATGAGCTGGGAGGAGCCGAGCTCTCTTTTTCATCCTCGATGATTTTCGAGCGTATTAAGCGATTTCGACGAACAGGTTTTTGCCCATTATTTAGTTTTTTCGGTTGGTTTATCATACTTGATATTGTTACTGGATAGAAGAGAGTAGTGAGAGAAGCTTAAATTTGGTATAGATATATTTAAGCAGTCATTTTTTATTTATACATTCGATATATTTAATAGATACATCGTAGTTTATCAGCGGCATTTAAAAACGAGCTAAATAAGAACAAGCAGCGACTGGTACCGATAAGATTTGATCCTAGAATCCATTAAGATCGCAGCGAGACACGTGCGAAATGGATCGCTTACAAAAATGGTCTAATTCGTCAAGATAAGAATATCACATTCATTACTCCCGCGCAGACGCGCGTACCAAAATTTCTCTCCATCAACGAAACCGCGCGTTTCACGAGCCCTGCCCGACATTACGCGTGCGTATCCCTTTTTCAAGCGAAATCGCGTGTTCATCAATTAAGGCTCGGACCTCGCTCGTAAAATCCAGGAGCGAGAAACGCGCATAATGAACACCGTCTACTCTGTTATATTATTTTTTTTTCCCGAGCCCTCGTTCGCGCAAATCATAATCAATTTCAGCATTTACATCCGCGGAGCAGTAGTAGCTCGCCGGGCCCTCTCTTATATAAACCCTCTCCCGTCCGGCCGGTAGCAGTTTAATTTTCGGTAACAGCTCTGAAGAATTCGCCCCTTCCCGTCGCTCCTCTCGGGCTTTTATCGCCTAATGCCCGGGCGCTTACTCTCAACTTTATTACGCGAGTCGCGCGTTCGTACGTTTCTCTCGCCTTCTCACCCCTGTTTTAATCTCGCGATTAATGAAAAGTAAGAGAGCCCGCAACATCCACTCTCTCTTACTCTCGCTCGCTCACTCTCTCTCTCTCTCCCTCCTCATTACTTAGCGTTAATTCACTTTAAAACGTCTACTCGAATCTCATAATCTCGGACGGTGGCGGGGTGGCACCTCCCCCCCTTTTCCGTGACGTTTCTTTGTATCGCAACGTCGAATTTTTCTTCCTCGTCGGTCGTCGAGAGGTCCCTTTTGTTGCGAGTGCGCCGGCGCCACCCACGGCACTTGTCCCTCCCGCTTTTTTCCTGGAGGAAGAGAGCGAGCAGGAACTTCATTTATCCGCTCTTTATAGAATTCCCAGCGCTTCATTGTCGCTTAATTGGCACGAAAAAAACTACCAAGTCATGAGAGCAATGGGGCAAGTAACGTTTGAGGAAAGAAGGATTTTTATTAAGTGAAAATGTACGTGGCTCCATCAGGTTATTAACTTTTATCATATAAATTATTTTAATTAATTGCAATTTACGAATTCAGAGAACGTATTTTTTATCCGGAAAAACTTTATGGAAATCATTTGAGATTTTAAAGTGTTTATAGCTTAAACAATGTATCTTTGTGACGTTTGTAAGTATTTCAAAACGTAATCATTATAATGATGCAATTGTCAATAATATTTCAATTGAAAAATATATTGTGCGTAACTAACCTTCTCGGTGTAATTACTGAGCCGTTGACCCGCCATGTACCAGTCGAGCTTAGCTGGCGGCCTCGATCCTACAGTCATGCAGTTGATCTCATAAGTGCGACCAGCACTAAGAGGTGCATCTCCGCTTATTAGTATCGATACGTTCAGCGGTTTTACTGTAACAAATAAAACAAATTTTTATATTATTTATATTATTTTCATAACGTCTTCTGAAAGGAAAAATCAAAAATTTATTCAATCAATAAAAACCTCGTGTCTGACTCAACACCTTATTTTTTTTTATTTTGACGCCATGTTTAATTGTTCTCAATGCAACTCCGTTAAACCACTGAAAGCAAACCTCCAACTCCAAATCCAACATCACACCCCAGTGACCCTTACTTCTCCGCACCTCGCAGACCCTATACTCCCCGTCGTTTTTCAAAGAACGCACGCGACAGCGCATCAGCGCTCGCGATCCCATACCAGAACGCGCGCGCGC
>JAPYZA010002455.1:0-26292 GCA_030522685.1 Eupelmus azureus | reverse complement strand
GTGTGATTTGCATTTTTGACGTGTAGCGCGCCGTGACGGACTAAGAATTCATCCGTTTGAATGTGCTGGCCATGTGCTAAAGTGTATAATTTTCTTTTTTTATTTATATTTACGTAGCGAGTACGGCATTTTTTAAATAGCAACGTCTTGTTTAAATGTGTTTTTTGCCGCGCCTTTTTTATCATTACCTCCTCCAAGATTAAGTATTTAAGTAGTTCAGTTTTTTGCGGCGCAAGTACTTTCAAGCCTCCATTTTAAATCTTTCTGCAAGCCGTGAAAAAGTAATTGCATCATAATTTTCACGATTCTCCTTTAAAACAAAAAAGCACTTATCCAATAAGAAGCGCGAGCTGTATACGCGAAAGGAAAAGCAAATTGAATGCAGAACGGTCTTGAAAAGCTTTCAGCCCAGTCCTCGAATCTAAATCCCTTTATCAAGCGAGCTTAAAGCCGAATGTTCTCCGCTCGATTCCCCGCTGCAAGCCAGCGCGTCAGTCTCGCTTGCGCGCGCAGCTTTGACCTTCACCGCACGTCAGCGCGTCTCCCGAAAGCTCCCTCCTCTCGCGGGCTTCTCCCCCCCCCTCGCGCTTACAAAAGACGGCGCGTCCTATATACAGCCGCTAGAAACAATGCAATCAGCGAGCAAGCGAGGAAAGTACCTATATAACTCTCATCCCGCAGGAAAAAGTCAAGTAAAAAAACCAGAGATCAGCAAGCTGCAGTTCTAGAAAAGCGAGAAAAGAAACGTTCGCCAGGCCGCAAAAGTCCTGGCTGGACGTCGCGCTTGGCAGAGCGGCGGGGGAAGCAGCGCGCAGCGCTAAACGAGCTAATTTATGTAATTAAACTCGCGGCATTCATGACCTTGTACGGCTGAATGCGATTCGAGGCTGCAGCCGCTGGTGCAGCGCGCGCAAGCGCTGCTGCACTCGCGCGTGGGCGCTTGCATGAGTATATATATAGCGATATGCAACCAACATGGCGTCCCTCGGCTAGGATTACGCAACTTGCGAGCTGCGGGTGGGGATGTGTCAGAGATGAGAGCTTCGCGTAGGAGAGAGAGAGAGAGGTGGGAATCAAGATGGCCGCCGCGCTCGGACGTTTAATAAGAGGCTGATTCTAAATAGATTGCCCCAATGACATATAATTCGCTTTTATCTGGCCGAGCGCGTTATGCAAGTGAGCGCGAGCGAGCCTCGGAAAATCGATATGGGAGCGAGTAACGGAGATGGAGTGCGCGAGAGAGGGAGAGTAAGGTGGAGTGGGAGAGAGAGAGAGAAAGAGACGAACTGGGCGGTTCTCCAAAGCTCGAGTGCAGTGGTATGGGTGGGTAAGCCGTATGCAAGCCCGAAAGCTCAGCTTTCAATGTTAAATTGCGGCTGACAGGCTGGACAGCAGAGGAGAGGGACTCTGGTTGTTTTATTCAAAAGCGTAGATATGGATGATGGTGCGCGTAAGGGATTGTCCCGCTGGACGTATGTATGATGAATTTAATGAAGGGGTAGAAATTTATCGATTGTGATCGGTTTGATTAAGCCAAAATAGTGTCGTGTTTCCAATTTGTATAAAGATCGTATTAACTAATATAAGTATTTATACAGTATTATATTCTGAAGTAAAATTAACTAACATAAAAGTAAAAGTTTTAATATTCTATTTTGCCAGCGTTTTATCGCAAAGAAATTAGCTCTTTAAATGCATTCTTTTCAAATACTGGGGACTGGAATAATTCATTTGTATTTTTTACAAACAAAATTTATTGTTGCAACTACAGAACATTTTTGGTACATTTTTTATTAACTTTTTCATAATAAACAGTTTTATTTTGATATAAAAGTGCTTTATTTCAAAGGAAAATAACTAGAAATGTAAACTTGTAATAAAGTTGTACTATAAATTTTTTTTTTATGAATGAAGTTTACACGTCACAATATAACTTTAAGTACTAACTTTCACGTTGTAAAATTATTTTTATTTAGCATTCTATATTTCAAACATAATATAGGTTTATTACTTTTTTATAAAAATTTTTTACTTACACATTAATAGGAAAGAGCAGAAAATGTAGACAAATTAGTGAATCAAAACTGCGAACGTGCTTAAAATATCGACTTCGTAAATATTGCATACTAATCTGTAGAAATAACATACACGCGGCTTTAAAAAACTATCTATTATTTGTATAGGCACAGAAGACTATTGCGGAACATTAAAATTTTCTTCATCTAGTAGTCAATTTTAAGTCTTTGTAAAAAAACAATTTTTCTCTTTTACACTTACTCGTTCTCTTATACACTCAAGTTCCAAATTTCGAGCATTAACGAAAAAACTCTCTCGAAACATGCATGCGTTTGTGTGGGATCTATAAGACCACAAATTAGGCCTTAAGTGCGCTTGACAACGGTCGTTCAATTCGCGCGCTAATTAAGAGCACGAGGTCCCACTTAGTTGGATCAATTATTTAACTAAATTTTTCAACCAAGTTTTTGACTCTGGAGAAGTTTCAGATAGCTGAGGTAGCTCAAATATTCTTCTTTTACGTAAGAAAAGCGATATTCTTGATCCAGCTAACTACCGACAAATAGCGTTACCTAATTCTATCATCAAAAATTAACGTCCATTCTAGCGGCGAGGCTTTTTAAATATTGGAAAGAAAATGATGTTTTATGCAAGTTCTAGAAAAGCTTCAGGAAAGGAAGATCATGCGAGGATAACATAAAAATGTTAAAATCCAAAATACTAAAGTGGCTATCGAACTGTCAAAACTCTAGCGAAACTCTATTATTGCTTTTATCGACTTTCGCAGAGCTTTAGTTTCAATAATTTACTTAATCTTATGGAAGGGGTTCCACAAAGCTGGAGTGAATCACAAAATTATTAGTTGCGAAAAATATATATGAAAAAGCAGTAATGAAGTTAAACTGAACGGCGACAAGAAAACAGATGAAATTGAGGTAACTTAATGGGAGTTGCTGAAAAATATTGTTGAGTTCTTTAACAAAATATTGAAAAAGATATTAACATTCTTCTATTTACTGATAGTCTAACTTATTAGTTAATGATGTATTTGATCTGCAAAATAAACTTAACACCCTGGCTAAATACTGTGACTTAAATGCTCTAAAAAAGTACTATTTACAATCTTAAATTATAATATCTTAATTTAAGGACATTTGTAATAAAACCATGAAAATGACAGGTATTATAAAAGACTGAAGGAAAGTTAAGATATTTTATGTAAGAATCTAGGATGCAATCTTGATCATTTGTAATATGGAACTTCACCCGAATACAAACAAAAAAATTATCAAGTAAAAGCACGAGGTCGGCCGCTCTCTTGCTTTATTTTGCGCCTCTAGGAAAAAAGCGCTCTTTTCCAAAGGCACAATGTGCCGCGTTCATAAAACGCTCTCGTTTTACACATCTTCGGCTCCGCTCAGTAAAGATTGAGCTTCGTGGTAATGATGACGCGCACGCACTGATCGAAGGACGTACAGACGGCGAGGCCAAGCTTATCCGGGCTCCAATCGAGCGAGCTCACCGGCTGCGACGAGAGGGTGCTGTGCTGCAAGAGCTTCAGGCTGCCCACTACGCCCTCCTCGATGCCGTCAGCGTCAGCCAGGCGCCGCTTTTCTGGGTAATTGCTGCAGAAGGACAAGAGAGCACAAGATTAATTTGCCGCGGGGACATTGCAGAGCGTTAAGGGAGACCGCTAATGGCCCGCCGAATGCCTCATTTGTTTGAATAATCGAGTATCGACGGGGGATTGCGGATAGTTGAGAATTCGAGCTCAGAATGCTTTTGTGATAAGCTGATTTGAGCAATAAAATTAGAATTTTAAAGATATGTTATACCTGCTTGTAAAAATCATTGTCATTTTATCAAAATAAACATTGAACAAAGTATTAAGTTTAAAGATTATTAAAAATTATAATATTCATATTTAGGCAAACTTACTATTTCCATAAATACAAAGAGCCATTTCCTCCTCCTGTCACGAACAGTTCTCTGTTCTGTGGAAGATGTCGAACGAGCCATACCGTCGACGAGTGAGCCTAAAACGAGTAAAAAGTTAAATTTTAAATAATTATTATTTATTAACTATAATTGAAACTTAAATAAGACAAAAAATAATTTTACATATTTTGAAGTACACGGCTACGATATTTTCAAGGTGACTAAAAGATTTATAGTTGCACATGCATAAAACATAAAATATTCATTAGTTTTCTTAATTCCTTTTTACAAATAAAACGAATCGACCTTTGTGTGGTCATTTGTACGCTTTATTTAAGCTTTAAATTACTGCGGTTAAGCTCGCGGAATCTTTTGCTCGCCCTGACTCTTTCCGCATCTAGGTCAAACCTGTTGGAATAAAATCCATTAATTCTATAGAGGATTTTCAATCTAACCGAATGAAGTGATGAATATGCATTTTAATATTTATGAATTACGCAAATTTGTAAGTAAAAGCAGCTTCATTAATCTCGACAATTTCATTTTAACCAATTTTATAAAAGTTTAATTTTTAGCAAGTCCAAATTAAAAAAAAAAATAATCGCATTCATTTTCAAATTACGTCCAATTATTAAAAATAAAAATCAATCGCCCTAAAATGTAACTCCAAGTCTCGAACAGGACGAAAAGTCTCACCTTCTCCATGAGATAAGCGAAGCCCTTCTTAGGATGCTGCGTCCTCAGATCGAACAGATAGACTCTGGACTGTAGGGTCGTAGCGACGAGCTTGTTCATGGGTATGTCTCGCCTGTCAAACTCGACGCCGCAGACCCCGTGCTTGAGGTTGCTGTCCCACCTAAGCGCCATTGCTCTGAGATCGAACATCTTGAGGTCGCCGTTGTCGTAGCCAGCCGCGACGACGCGATCCTCGTTGTTGTGCGAGTTGCCGAAGGCGACGGACCAGCAGTCGCAGCGTTTGTCGCCCGGCGCCGGCTCCATCACCGCGACCGGTTTGGCCTTTTGCCGTGGGTCCCAAACCTGTCGTCATAAGTTTTCACGTTGTTTGAAAATCATTAAAAGCAATTTGTAATTGAAGTGTTCCTGTCATAGGTGAAAGATTTGCTGTTGATTGATTTTGCAAAGTACTCTCTTAAAGAGCAGTTTGTCTTTTCTTTTATCATATTTTTATGAAACTAATATATAATTTTGTACTTTTTTTTTATTCAAGGAATAATTTAAACTTCGTTGTTGGATTTTATGCCTCAAAAAATACAAATTCAATAAATGTAATTCTATAGTCTTTAATCCATCCAAACCGAGACTTTTCTACAGAATATATAAAATCTGTACTTAAGATGGTTTTTCGCAGTTAGAAACTAACTGAATCATGATAAAGCATTTTTGGCCCTGGATTTGAATTCAGCTTGTCAAAATGTGAATACGCAAATGTGGTACTGCAGTAGTTTCCATATCTTTTATGTGCATGTGTAATAACACGCTAATAAATGAACAGTTGAAATTCCTAATTTATTATATGAAAAAAAAAAAATAGAATAAAATAAAAAAAATATAATAAAAATAAAGAAAAAATTGAGATTTTGAAAAAGTTAAACCTTAACACTGCCATCTCGTGAGCCTGTAAGTATTTCTGGAGCACCACAGCCTACTGAATCACCAGCCACTCCATCAATTGCATTGATGATTTCTTTATGGGCATTTGCCATGTAAACTGGTATTGATGGATCTTCCAAATCATAGATATTTAAATTTCCCTGAAAATAAATCATTTATCAGTTTTAGTAAGTCTAAGATTATTTCTAAAAGAACATATCTTCCATTATTGCAGTAAAAAGTTAAGAAAACATACATCTAACAATGAAAGCTTTCCCCTTAAATACCCAAGTAACAAATACAAAAACAGAAGTTCACAAAACGAGCTCTCGCTTTTAAAAAGCCCAGCATCAAGCGTTTTCGAATCCCCCCGCGCAAAGTGAAGCGAAAATGGCGCAGACCTCGTGACATCAATTGGCGCGCGTCGTCTGGCAACTGTCAAACAAGCACGCGCTCGCCTAACCAACAATCAAGCCCATCCAGCCCTTTACCTTTCGGCATAAACATCTCTCACCTTAAAATCTCCCGTAGCCAGATACCTCTCCCTGAGACTGGATGCTCTGAAGGTGCCGCACTTGATGGGGCTCGACCTCTCGATGTTTTTAACGAGCTTAAGCTCGCCGCTGGACACCTCGTAGATCTGAATGAGGCCGGTGCCCCGCGGCCTCGAGCCCATGCAGACAAACTTGGCGCTGCAGGGTATCCACTTGGCGTCGAACAGCGAGTAATCCACGGACTTCTCCGCGTGGCTGATTATCAGCGGCTTGGCCAGCTTCTCGTGCGGCTGCTCTGCCACCGCCTCCGGCTCGCTGCCTTTGTCTGCCTCGTTCTCCTTGCTCATCTTGATATGTGCGCGAGTGTGATTTTTACTCTTGAAAATTGCACGCGACTAGGTACGTGTGTGCACGGGAAGACTGTGTGTGTTCTTGTAGCTTGTTTTTTTTTCTTAAGTACGTCGTGCGGGGCGACCGCGCGCGCGAGCACGGCTCGACTCGCGGAAGCTTTTTCTATATACACGCGGCGAGAGCGCGATAAACAAACGCCAGCGCCGTCTGTTGCGCGCCGTTATGCGAGATCTCGGAACTTTCGAACAAAAAGTATATATACTTGTTTCTTGTAGAGGATCAAATATACCTATCGGCTGATATTTGTTTTTCTTTACTCTTTTTTAAACGTGCGATAGAGATTGAAAGATGATTCGTTGAGTTGAGTGGGAGAATGTTTTGAGCTAAAGATAACCTTGAAGAAACATCAAGATCAATTTTGTAGGATTATTCTGATTGTTGATACAAAAATAATTAAATTTATTGATTTCTTAAATGTTGTATTTTCTTTTATAAAATTCTTAAAATATTAATACTTTTTTTTTGACAAAATATATAAAATATTGTAATATACCTTATAATCTAATATTAATAACTTCTATAATTAGCTATATTACAAGTGTTTTGTAAGATATTGCATAAAATATACAAAGCATGCTTTTTAAAAATTATGATAAAAGGACCATTTATTGGTCCATCAATTTTCAGAAGGATTAGGCAGCAGTTTCAATTCCAGGTGAAGCCACGCTGCTTTGTCTTCTAACAAATTTAAATTTTCCACTAAAAAAAAAAGGAATTTATGAATTTTTGAATTTCTAAATGAATGAATGAATGAATTGGTAAATAGTTAGTATTTATACCAAAAATTATTATGTATGAAAAAATGCTGTCACTTAATGTTCAGGCTCTAAGTCATCATCCCTTAATTCAGTCTCGTTTTCTTCATTGTCTTCTTGATCTTCTTGGCCATCATTATTCTCTTGATTTTCTGGATTTTCTGTTTGGGCTGTGTCATCATTTCTAGGAGCTGTAATTTTTTCTTTGAATTGATCAATATACTTAAGTAATCGTTTTTCTCCAGAGCCATTCAACTGAAAAAATTTCATACAAAAACTGTAGATTTATGTATTATTAGTATTAAAGCAAAACGTTAAATTTTCAAACCTACCATTTCTTTAACGTCATCTAATGCTTTTAAAATATCATTTTTTAAATTTTCACCATCCAATTGCACATCCAACATTTTTAATGATTTTATAAGTACATCCAAATTAATTTCAGTATCAGGATTTAATATCTCACTTAATATAGTGTAGGTAAGTTGATTATGCACACTATAATTATTATGAATTGCACAACATGTAAGACTTATGATAACTTCACTAACTCTAAGAGAATCAATTTCTCGCAAAAGACTCATCTCAGGTGCATTAGCCAACATTTTTAATGTTGGAAGATATGCTTCTTCTAAGATAGCTTGACTTTCTGATACTTTACTTATGTATAAATTGAAAAAATTACAAAGACATTGAACCACAAATGGATTTTCTTTTGCAGCTGGATTATGCCATAAAATTAATAATTGTGATATTAAGTGATGACTACTTATTCGTTTATGTAAAATGAGTTTGCACAAGCCTTCAGTGGCAACAGATTGAAGATTGTGAACCTGTATATACATAAATAAAGTTATTTTTATTGATTATACGAAATAAATTCATTCATATTGTTTTCTTTATCCATCTATAAAATGTAATATAAATAAAGTACCTGGTTGTCTAATAACGCCATCAAAGCTTTTACAACGTTATTGCTGCTATCATTACTAGTTATTTGTTTGTCATTAACATTAATATCTTCATCATTATGAGAATATAAACGTACAGATTTGCTTCTTTTACTGCAATTCTGTCGATTTGTATCATCTTCTAGTGTTATATCAAAATGTTCAAAACCATACTTCAACAATAAATCAAAAATTATTTCAGTGGCCGCTATCCATACTTCTTCATCAGCTGATTCAGAAATATAGAGGAAGTACATCATGAGATACTTTTTAGCTAGGTCTTTGTCTACGTGGCAACAGAGACCAAGACATTTTAAGGCCAAGCTTAGCACTTTCTCATTACTACTTTGAAGCTAAAAAATAAAATTGTATAATATTATTGATACTTTACTTGATACTCAGTTTAATATATTTAAAATTTAGTTTTATTAAAATTAACTTACACTGATAAACGGTAATGCAATATTATCCATTAAAGTTCTTAAAGTCGGAGATAAAACTGTTACAGTATTGGATTGCATCATATAATACATGATTTGTAAACATTGTAGCATGGTTTCAGGATCACTTTTTTCTTCACATTGATTTTGTGTTTCTGTTATCGCTACTTCAGGTTCTTTGGACAAATTATCAATTTCTTCTTTTAAGACCATTACTTTTTGATTTATAATTTGAGCTTTTGCATAATCTTTTTGTTGGATTGCAGTATATTCTTCGTCTTCAAGTTCTAATAATTGTATACCAAGTTTCGCTTTCTAAAATAATTAAAAATTTATTAAATGCTACATAATCTTAATATTAACTTTATATACAATTTACTTTACCGCCATTTTTCTTTCATGTCTTTCATCTTCTGACATTGGAACAACAACATTAGTCCTTGTTGGCATTCTTATTTCATTAATGACTTCTACTAACAGAGAAACCCTGTTATTTACTTCTGGAACTACCTTTTCAAAATACTTGACAATGCATTCACTTATTTTTTGTGAACAATAGTGAGTTTGTAAGGTTTCTAAAATTAATTCCTTTAAATTTTTTCTGCCCATCTCGTCAGCTAAATCATACAGTTTGACCATCTCAAATAATTGAAGAAGAATAAATTGCTGTGATATCTGGTCATATTGCTTATTTGATCTTAAATCAACTAGTGCAATGAAATCTTTGATGTAAGCACAGAAGGGCGATAACTCTGGCATAATTTGTTCAAATTCTTCAGTATAGTTTTCAGATTTTAAAAACTCAGCTAAACAACGCCAAAATAATACTATTTCACTATTTAGTTGCTCAATAGGAACAAACTTTGTATTATCTACAGGTAGCTGCTCTACTAAAGATCCAATTTCTGCATTTCTTTTAGAAATAAAAATTTTAAATACAAATAGAATAGTCAAAATTAAAATTCATAATAATTTTATGTTATTTTTAAATTATAAAAACTTACTTAAATAAACATCCAAGTGCTAAAACAGCTGTTTCTACTGCATGTTCAGCATCTATAGCTTTTATAAAGTTAATGTAATTTTTATCATAATAGCGAAGCCAAGAAGGTATCAATATTTCTCTAACACATTTTTTAATAACATCTGATCTATCTTGTAATCCATTGTTTATTAATTGTTCTCTTTGAGAAATTGTTAAGGACTTGACTGTTATTTTACTAATGAACAAATAAGCCATCTTCCTTACGGAGTCGTCCATATCCCTTGTTCTTTTTATAGCTGCATGTAAAGTTACTTTATTTTTAGCCATTTTTGCTAAAATTACTCTTCTTACTTCAGCACTGGGATCTCTAGCTACATGAAATAAGTATATATTTATTACTGGACAAGCTTTGTTATTTGGCTCTTGTAATCTGTGGAGAGCAATAGCCGCTTGTGCCCTGACTTTTGGTGATTTATCCAAAATTCTATCCATCATACATTGTAAGATTCTATTACACAATTCATCCTCGATTGTTGCATTATCACCCATTGTATCCAATACCATATTAAGAAAATAACATACTCGAAATCTTATCTAGAAATAGATTGATAAAAAAAATAGTTTATAATAATTTTATAAGCTGTATTAAATCTTTATAAAAGAAAGTTAAGCAAATATCTTACCGCAACATCTCTTGCATTATGACTCGCCAAGAGAAATTCAAATATTTTTTCAAGAAAAGGGCACATTTCTTCATACTCCTCTTCATTTTCACTACGTGGCTGTAGACTTATTGCAAATTTGGCGGCAAACTGCAATGTATTTTCAACATTAGGATGCTTTTCGATGAATGTCAAAGGCACTCTGAGGTTATCAATGAACTCTTCCGTGAAATGTTCCAACTCCATCTGAAAAATGGGTTGTAAATAAGAGGTTTGCTTCATTATTTAGCATGATAGTTTAGTAAACCTACCTTATCAAAGTATTTCTTTAATTTTTTCGTATAATTTTGGTGACAGGTGCGATTGTACTGCACTGCCGTGAATATTTCACTGATTTTGTTACTCTCTTGTCTCACAGGCATTTTTAAAGTTTTTTCAGCGGGATTGCGAGACTAAATAACTACAAAAAAAAAAGACTTATTAATAGTTGTTACTTCATTAACATTAAACAAAGTTTGGCGAGTTTATACACGAAATACGTTGACAAACATTCGAACGTTTATGTTGTTGTCGTCTCACACTGTCGCCAACTGTGAAACGCCATATCATTGAAAAATGTCGTTGAATTTGAAATTTCTTTTTAATTGTTTACCCTTTTGAAGTATTCTGCAAGATAAATGTTTATTTGGAAATCCTCCAAGCATTTCATTGTATTTAGCAAATACACGCACTTCTTTATTAAACAAAAGATTTTTCAAATATTTAATTTTCATTGCTACCAAATCAGCCGCTAAAAAACGTGGAAAGCAAGTATTTTCCACTCCTTCAATACGTATACGCGACCCCCCATAGACTCAAAGATACCCACAAACCATCCATCCTAACAAATAAAAAAATAAAGCGCCTAATACAAAAAGAAAAACCACCTCATTAAAAATCCAAGCGATCGATCAAACGAAGCAAAAAAAAAACCTTGGAATTCATTGAAGACGCCGTCCCTCTGGCGGCGCAGCCAGCAACTTGCCGATTTAAATCTGCGGACGGGTGCGCGTATAATGCAACGGCTGTTGTGATCATTCGGGGCTGGAGTTCGCGGCATCAGTTGTCGGAGAGCAATAATAAAGAGACGTTGCTGTGCGAGGAGGGCGAAAATAAAAGGCGTGCATTTGTTGGATATCGAGGCAGCGCGCCTGGGTGGGATTAGCGTAGAGAGAGCCGATTTTGCGTTAAAGTTAAAGGAGACAAGATGAACGACACGCGCGGCAAGAAGGATAAGAATCAGCACATACAAGTCTTCGTTCGCGTGAGGTGAGTCCCTGGAGGTCTATATGCGCGGGTATTGTCCGTTACGCTGCAGCCTGTGCTTGTTGTGAATGGACCTCAAGTGTGTTGCTACCTGCCCTATCGGTTATGCTTTGCCACTGATGTTTATGCTTGATGATTAGACCTTTTGTTTAGGTTTTCTTTTCGGTATGTTCTGCTTGTTTGTGTCTGTATTGATGTTTTTTATTGATGATTCTTTAAATTTTGCCTCTTTGTAAAGCATGTTGTTTGACTGAAACAGCATGTTGATGGGTTTTGCGTTTAGGAGCAATGTTGAGAAAGACTATTATTATTTTCTGTTTGTTTATTGGTGAACTTTGTTTATTGCAGTGGAGCTTTAGAATAAATGCTTATTCAATACGATTATACCTGTTGCTGTCATTAGTGTATTTAGTTTTTTTTTATTTAATTGATAAATTCCTTTTTTTTTTAGACCAATCAACAATGCAGAAAGAGCAGGTAAGTCACCAGTGGTTGTTGATGTACCCTCAAACAAAGAAGTTGTGGTTCGTGAGAGACCAGGAGATAAACTCACAAAAAAATTCACATTTGATAAAGTTTTTGGACCAGTTTCTAAACAGGTATTTAGCTATAAGAATTTTATGAATAATTTCATGAAATTGAGGCTCCAAATTATAATCTGATGTTTGTTTCAGCTTGATGTTTATAATGCAGTTGTTAGTCCTCTTTTGGAGGAGGTTTTGGCGGGGTATAACTGCACTGTGTTTGCTTATGGACAAACTGGTACAGGGAAAACATTTACCATGGAGGGTAGTTGCAATGATCCAAGTTTACATTGGCAAGCAGTAAGTTGTAATTGTAGTTCACTAAAGCATTTACCTTTTTACTCATTACAAATATTGACAAACAAATTGATAATGGAATTTTAGGAATCTACAGCAGGTATTATACCTCGTGCTTTAAGTCATTTATTTGATGAATTGAGAACATTGGGTGGACAAGAGTACACTGTTCGTGTTAGTTTCTTAGAACTTTATAATGAAGAACTTTTTGATCTTCTTTCACCTAATGATGACGCCTCCAAAATCAGGTATACCTTTAAAATCTTATAAAAGTTTTAATTATAATTTTTTTTTCTAAATATAATTAATTGTTTAATTACTACTATTATTTTTCCTCAGAATTTATGAAGATGCATCCAGAAAAGGTGCAATCATTATTCATGGTCTGGAAGAAGTCACAGTTCATAATAAAAGTGAGGTATATAAAATTCTTGAAAAAGGATCAGAGAAACGACAAACAGCAGCTACATTAATGAATGCACACTCAAGGTATATTTTTAAAAGTTACAAACTCAAAGTTTCATAAGCTAAATTAATTCTCAATTGAATATTTATATTTCTAGTCGATCTCATACTGTATTCTCAATAACTGTGCATATAAAAGAAAATACTGTTGAAGGTGAAGAACTTTTAAAAACGGGTAAATTGAATTTAGTTGATTTGGCTGGTAGTGAAAATGTGGGAAGATCTGGAGCAGTTGACAGGCGTGCAAGGGAAGCTGGTAATATCAATCAATCACTGTTAACTCTTGGAAGAGTTATCACTGCATTGGTAGAAAGGGCACCTCATATACCATATCGGTACGCAATATAATTTTTATAAAATTAGATCACTATTTAAATGTTATTTTATGAAAGAATATGTTTTTATTAAATAAGAATCAAATATAATATAGTTTAAATAATAATTTAAGAACAACTTTTATTTAAATTTTAGAGAATCTAAACTGACAAGGCTTCTTCAAGAGTCACTTGGAGGACGAACGAAAACTTCAATTATAGCTACCATATCTCCTGCTAATATGAATATAGAAGAAACACTATCCACTTTGGATTATGCACACCGTGCGAAAAATATAACTAATCGACCAGAAATTAATCAAAAATTATCTAAAAAAGCTTTACTCAAAGAGTATACTGAAGAAATTGAAAGATTACGACGTGATTTATTGGCGACTCGCGAACGTAATGGCGTTTATCTAGCACAAGAAAATTATAATGAGATGCAAGCATTAATAGATCTTCAGGGTAAAGAAATTGAAGAAAAGATAAATCACATCAAGGCCCTAGAAGAAACTATGCAAAACAAAGAAGTAATCATATTGATTTATACACTTAATTATTCTTTATTGACAATTCATTTAATTTTTTTATGTTTTAGAAAATATTTAATGATTTACAAGTAGAATATGAAACAACAACTAATGCTTTACATGAAACAAAAGAAAAATTAGAGTGTACAAAAAATGTTTTAATAACTACAAAGAATGAATTACATGAAACAGTTTACGATAGAGATTTACAAAAACACTTGGTAGATAAACATCTTACAACAGAGAAAGTTCTTTTAAATCAAGCTCAAACTTTGTTAAATGTTGCTGAAACTGCAACTACAGACACACATAAACTACATGAAAAAATCAGTCGTAAACAGTAAGTTTTTATAACATTTCTTAATTATTACGATCTTATTATTACAATATCGAATGGTTTTAATATTATTTAATCTTTCAGACAAGTAGAAGAAGAAAATGAAAACCTTGGTCGGCAATTTAAGCAAGAAATGTTACAACGTTTTCAACATATTGACGAAGATTTGGGAAATTATACTCGAGAGGTAGTTCAGTTCTGTTCTTTTCTTAAAAATCAGATTCAGTCAACAGCTGATCATCAAAACATAGGAATTGATGAATCAATTCGGCATATTTCTAGAGATCTTGTAGCACAAGAAATAGCAATATCTGAAAAATTAACAGATTCGGCGAATAAAAACGTAAGTTAAATGCAAAATACTTTTTAATTTCAAAAATTTTAAATAAATCAACAATTGATCAAATTCATACTTTACAGTACAATGATTATAATGATTGGATATGTCAACAAGTGTATAATGCAACAGAAATGTCTAAAGCAGAGTGTGATGCACTTGAAAAAATTTCAGCCAAAGTTATTCCTAAAATTCGTGAACTAGTGGAAAATAAAATATCTGAAAATTTACGAGCCTTACATAACGAAACATCTTTGAAATTAATAAATCTTACAAATAATATGAAAAAATCTGTGGATGAATTTTGCGAAACTTTACTTGTTGATCGAAACCATTTAAGTGAACAAATTGAAGAAATTAATAAATTTGTGGAAATCGCTGTTGAAAATCAAAATCAAATCAAGCAAAATGAACAGTCATTTTCAAAGGTTTGTAATTTTCCTTGCCGACGAATAATACAATAATAAAAATGTATATTTATGAAAAAATTCTGCCTTTCAGATGTTTGCTGATTTACAAGATCAGTTTGAAAATGTGCGGAAGAAGTATGAAGATTTTACTACGGAAAATACACAAAGTCATTCTATTATATCAAATAAATTTAATGAAATTAATGTTCAAAGTAATAATATTAATAAAAGTAATTTGAATAATTGCAAGACACTTGTACAGCAAGGAAAATCAATGGAAGAACGAATTGAAAAATATGTCGATGTTATTAATAAACAAGTTTCTTCAACATTAGAACACGTATGTCTTATTACTATTATTTATAAGTGATAAATTAATATACTTAAAAGTATTATTTTTTTATTTTTAGAACTGGAATATAGCAGATAATGCAATTACCAAAAGTGCAGACGTAATTAGCCAATTAAACCATGATTTAGAAGCATCCAAAAATTCCATGTCAAATTATATTAATTTAGTCGAATCTAACGCTACAAATCTAATGCAGAAATCTGCAACAGACAAAAATGACATATTATCTACAGTTCAAGTTAGTATGCATGAAAATCTATTTATTAGTCTAAGAATATCTAAGCATCTTTTATTATCTTTATAATTTATTGCAGGAATATCATGGAATTATTTCAAATGCAAGTGCTGCACATAATTGCCGCATGGAAGAGCAGCGTGCAACTTCTCAGAAGAGTTACGGTGAAATGAGAGACAAATTAGAAAGCCAAACAACAGAATCTTCAGAATGGAAGAATAAAATTTCTTCTCAAATACACTTAACTCATCAAAAAGTCGAAAAATTCATTGGCGAAGAATTGCGACGAGATGTTCCTACAGGTTAGTTGGTTTTACATTATTTTATTTTATTTTATTTATGGATCTTTTAGCGTATATTATACATCTAATAGAAATATCATTTTATGTATACATATACATATGAATTAATTTCGTGTTTAAGTAATAAATGAGATATTAGAATAATAACAAAGCATTCACGGAAAAATGGTCTCAAATCAACCGGTTGTACTATTTTACTTTTGTTTCAATATCTTCTTCTTAACGTTAACGATAAATTTGACATATGGACGTAAAACATAAAATGAGCCATTCAGAAAGAAGAACTTTGAACTCGGCAAAAAAATTAAAAACTGATTATTATGATCTTTATTTTCTTAAGTTTTTTGAGAGTTCGTGTAGGATCACTCTCCTCTTGTACCATGAAATTTTATAAAAATCTAATTATTTAAGTAATCCATCGCATTCATACTATTTTTCTATTTTTTAGGTACAACTCCAGCAAGAAGAGAATTCAGTTATCCTCGTCATCTAGTTGCGACATCGCCACACGAAAGAATCGTCAAACGGTTCCGCGAAGTTCGAAGAGTTGTAGAATCATCGGAAGATGAAGTTTGTATTTAATATCTAATACTTACAAAATTAATTTTATATGATTTTAAAAGAAAAAGTTTTTTTAGGATAACAATACAATAACAGATTTGATGTCTCCCAATATAAACAACAAAGATGACAACAGCTTATCATCGCCAGTGATCAACACCAAAACTAATCATGTAACATCTACTCCGTATAGCGATTCAAAATTAAGAATACCTATAATACGTAGTAATACTTATAGTCTGATAAAATCTGCTTCAACTTCAGATCTCCCTCTCGCCACAAAAGCTCAGCTTGATTCAACAACTTTATCTGAATCAGAGGTCGTAAAGGTATTTATAGATCATTTTTGTTTTCTAATTTAGTAAAAAAAAATTTATAATCACGTTAATCGTTATCTTTTTTAGGAGCAGGATGATAAGGAGAATGGTAAAGACTCTTTTGTAAAACCCGAAAAATTGAAGCCTAAACGATTGTCAAAGTTAAAAAATACAAACAGGAAAGTTCTTGGATCTTATAATTAAGAGTATTTAAAAATAATTCATGTAAGAAAGGAAGTTTATGAAACAGTACTCTTGCCTTCTTTCTTTTTTAGGTATATAACTAAAAAAATGAACTTTTTAAAGTTTTTTTTAAGATTTTTGCAATTTGATTATCTTTTAAAGTTGTAGAGTCCTACTATTCAAGTAGACTGCAAATATTTTAAATGTTAGACGTGAATTATTTTTTAAGTAGATGTAACGGGTTTGTTAAGAAACAACTCGTAATATGAAACATGCATATTTAATTATAAGTATACAATAAAAATGTTCTGGACGTATCGTTATTCTCACGTCATCGTTTTTCGATTAAGAATTGAATTATAAATGTATAACACAGGTATTGTTAATAACTACGAAGAATTTCTTATTAAGTTCTTGCTTGTGTTTAAAAACTTATATACACGTGATTCATAATCAATGTATGAATATATATATTATCGGATTCAGTGCATCGAACTGAATCGAGGAAATATATTTAAAAAAATTTTATCTTATTAGGGTGTCTCCTGAAAGGCTCTGAAGCTTGGTTACTCAAAGCTTAGCTTGAACTTTTGTTAATTAAGTTCAACAGGTCAGCATTAAAGCAATCGTCAAAACAGCTGGCTTCTTCATAGATATAGGAAGTATAGACTGCGTATTTAGAGATTGGCACCCCCCAAAGAAAACAGGTACAATGGAGAGCTGCCTTTCTCCCTCTAGTCTACGCTGACCGGTTATTATGCGCGCTAGCGGTTTTCTTGATAAATAGTAGAAATAGAATTTGTATAAAAGTTTAAATTTATATTACATTTGTTTTACGATCGATTTTTTAGTTTTTAATGATTAAATCATGTGAATTTTGCAAACTAATGAAAATAATACAACCTACTGTTCTAAAAAAACTCATTTTTTATTTTTATTACTTTTTTCATATTTATATATACCCTTTCTATGTAAGGATTGCAATGAAATTCGTAGTAAACTTGTAAATATAATACAATTTCTTATTTAAAAATCATGACAAATAATTTGTCACGATTACAAATTTTTTTACTTATAATCTTCCATAAATTTACAGCAATCTTCCAGAGTCCTTCCAGGAGGCACACCTTGTACACTACTTTTATTGCATTGTAAAATAAATTATTAATGCGGCGGCTAAATCGATTAAAGCTCTATATGAGACTATTCAGGTTCACAAGCAATTGATAGATTTATATTAAATTTTGTTTTTCAATTTTTTGAATAAAATTCAGTAAAATTTTTAATGCGATACGTATTCTATTATTTATTAAAGCACGTATATTATTAAAGCACGTATAAAACCCTGCTTTATTAATACGGAAACTATTTATTTTATTTAACTCGATTAATATCAAAGATGATCAAAAATTTTCAGAAAATTAAAAATTATATTTACAAAGCTGTTTGTCAATTTTATATATTTCAATATTCTAAAAATTATTTTACAAAAACTTTTGTCGAATACTTAAATATTCTAAAACTTATTTGCAGAATAATTATTTTTTATAATTATTTATTCTAAAAATTATTGATAGAATACTTGTTTAATTAATGCAGAACTGTAATATTTACCAAAAAAGATTTTTAATGTGGTGGCAAGCAATACACAGTTTTTCCATGCTGTATAAAGACCAGCAAGCAGCTATTTAGAGTAATAACATTTCAAAAATATAAATTTGCATAATTTTTCTAAAATATATTAATTTTAAATATTAATACAAAATAAATATTTTCACCATACCCTGGCCGAAAGTACCACTTTCTTTCCCGGCTCAAAATCACGAAAGTGATAATTTCGGTCAGGGTATGGTGAAAAATAGTATACGCACCACGGGAGGAAATAAAGAAAGCCTCAGATCGCATGATTATCTACATTATTATATACATGCGATCTGGAACATTCTTTATTTTTCCTCCCTAGGTGCGTATATATTATTATTACATTTAAATAAATATACTTAAACAAACAATTTATAAAATAATAAATAGCTACATCGTTTAAAAACTGAATATCTTATGATAAAATGAAATTTTTCGTAAAATTAATGATGAAAAACTATTATTTAGAAAATAAAAATAAAAAAAATTGAAATAGAAAAAGAAATTTTTATTCTAAAACAATCGTAAAATGTCATATGAAATGATCAAAAAAACTAACATAAGTGATAGAAAGTAATTTTATCTTAATAATGTTGATAAAAAAACGGAAAAAATAAGTTGTATCAAATCAAAATTACTTATTCATTTTATAAATATAAGTAATAAGCCAATCTAATTTTAAAGACAATTTTGTTGATTGTTACAAACAAATTATTCAGACTTAATTTACCGACGTTTACTGTCTCTGTTTCCAGAATTTTCTCTGTATAGTATGAAGTTCCGCATCATCGAAACTTAAGAGACAGAAAACTGTGGATTAGTTGTTGGTTGTGTCGACCGCAAGAGGAAACATAATTTGTTAACACTGTTTGACTCACATGGAGAAGCTATTTCAATTAGATTCTTTTTTAGATGCTACTTGATCAGTGCTTCGATCTTGACAATCGACGGGATTGTAACCTGATGAGCTTGATTGACAAAATTTCTATCTCATCTTGAACTGATCAACGTTATAGGTTTTCAGAAGACATCCCTATATAAGATCAATATATGTTTTTGTGAGGTGTATATGTATAATTGTATGAATGCATGGAAGTTTACTCATAATAGAAGGTATGATGGCTTAATTTTTAGTATAAATGTTATTTTTAAATTATTATTGATAAATGAATGTGAAACATAATGCCAATATTTTATGTAAAGATTCTAATTTGTATTTTTAAGGGCGTAATGTGAAATAAAAGAAATTTTCATACAAAATATAATACTTTCTTTAATGAAAACAAAAGTTAAATAACACGTACTTTTTTATACATTTAATTTTAGAAAATGGTATTTTGTTAATTATAAGGAATTTCTAATTAGAAAAGTTTTTAAGTTTTTAAAAATTTGTTTTTTTATTTCACTTATAACTTATATAAATATAAAACATACACATAAATTGTAATGTGAAATTAGTATTTTTTGTACAGTAATAACATGACAGGCTAACGCGATATTTTATTAAGTCTTAACTTCTACGTGAGATTATTGCTCATAATAAACTTTTCTATAAGATAGAAAGGCACTTTCGATTTTTTGTAAGATTATGTAAAATAAATTCTACAGTGAAAAATGATGCGTTCATTTACAAAGCACAATACAGTCAATTTAACTGAGATATTTTAGCTAAATATTTTTCTCAATGAAACCGCATAGATAACGAAATATTTACGATTAATATTTACAAAATCTATTATAAACGGTTCTTTGCGTCGCTCTTCATAAAATAAAAAACAATGAAAGCCCGAGTGGCTCTCAATTTTTCATCTTGTGATCGAATTATAGTATAATCTTAAAATAAATAAATGTACCGCTTTTCAACAAGTTACGCGAACGAAACACATTCTATTGAGAAGAATGAATACAAGTTTGAAACTCGCTGAAAAGCGGAGCTGAACTTAATTTATACAGCATCCGATAATGGCGGTCTTTAAGTGTAAAAGTACCGCGAGTAACAAAACCTTGGCGCATCTTGACAATTTTTCGTTTTTAACTACGATCAATGATAATTTTTCTTTTCTCTTTCTGTTCGTGACAACGCGAACAACATCACGTGCTTGTTAAATCGTCCGAGCTCACCAAATATAAATATATCTTCAACGAAATATCACAGTAAACGATTGAACGCAAAAGCTTAAATTTCTCGAAATTTCCATAAAGTGCATACTCGATTAGAATTCTAGCGTTTTTTCTTTTAACATTGATTAAAATATTTACTTTTTACAAATTTTAATTAAAAATCTCGATAAAAATAGTATACAAATACATTGCCAAATCTAAAACATACCACATGAAAACTACACTTTAATCCTACAAAGTATCATAGATTTTCATTGAAGTTAAAAAAAATGATAAACGCTAGAATTCTGTAGTATTATAATTAAAAATTCAATCCTCCCCATTAAACCAAAAACAATCGTCAAGACGCAACAACGTTCGCTATGTAAATGCAACAGAGTATTGGAAGGCAGTGCGCGATGCCCCGAACAAGTGTAAGATCATCGATCTATTCTGCCTAGGGACGCTACAGATTGTTAACGGATATAATTTGGTTGATCCAGCCTATAAAGGCCGAAACCTTGACGTAGACGCCGGGTACATCGACGCGGCCGCAACCAAAGCCCCAGGATACGAGGCCGGCCAGTTCGTAGAAACCATCGTCTTGGCAAACTAGTGGACCACCTCCATCACCCTGTCATTTCAAATAAATATAATTATTTAAAATTACTTTTATGCCTGGTTATAATTTATTTTAGTTTTATCTCAATTATGTCAAAATGAAAAAAATTTCAATTTATTATTTATATTTTTCAAATTTTTATATATATATATATAAATTATATTTTTTTAATTTAGTAATCTTTTTTAATAAATATTTTATACTGCTAATCTATTCACAAGTTAAATAATTTATGTTTATTATTAATAATTACGAGAAATGCATTGAAATAGTAGTAAAGAAGATAGGTGGTAATGTGAAGTATTATTTTGTTTACCTGACACGCATCGTTGCCCTGCTCACCGCCGGCGCAGAAGCTGCTCGCTGGCAAAATGAAAATCTTTTCCGTTACAGCATTAACTTTCCTAATGCATTCCGCATCGCTCACTATCGGAATCTCCGCCTCGCGTACTCTTAACGGAATCGGACCAGCTGTTTAGAAAAACATGACATCATTTTATTAAAAATACCTTATTTTGAAAAAATATACATAAAATTCAACTAGTTGAATTATTTAAAAAAATATTAATACATCGCCAGTTCTAAAATAATTGAATATTAAAAATAAGTAAATAACATTATATTAATAGCATTTAAATAATTTTGCTTTAACAATTATTTTCCTTGCATTTTTATTGTATAAAATTAAAATTTCAGTATTTTTTTAGATATAAATACGCAGTAAAAACCTTTATAACAATCTTTTTCTGTTATACAATTTTGAAGTAGGTCAGTAGTATTCTAGAAAAAAATAAAATAAAATAAAATAAAACTGAAAAAGCAAAACTCACCCTCGCCCATATAGCCATAGCCAGTGACGGTGCACCTCTTGCCGGCAGTGTGACTGACGCCCCGAGCCGGCAGACAAACCAGACAGACTCCGTCCTTTAGTTCAGCCTGGCCGTGCAGCTTAAGAAGGGCTATATCGTTGTCAAGAGTCTGACTGTTGTGATTATGGTGAATGTAGGTCGTGGCGACTCGGAGAGTCTGGGCGCCCGGACTGCCGTATTTGCGGGTGAGGTCAACATCGCCGACGCGTACGTAAATCGCGTCGCCCGATCGCACAATACTAGGAGAAACAAACAAATATTTAGAATAATGATAGATATTACCTTATTTTTCAAATTAAGTAGATTTTCATTAAAATTTAATAAGATTGCCTAAATAATATTCATTTGGTTATGCCATCTTCACAAGATAATTAAAATAACACTAAAATATGTTATTCAAGTATATATTAACTATTCTCACTTGACGGAAAAAATTCATTTTAATTAGAAGGTTTTTAAGATGCTATATAATAGGATTGCACAATTTAAAAATTTTCTAAGTTTATATTATTCTGTACAATATGCATTAAAATAAATAACTTTCGATAATTTTTTATAAAAGCAAATGGAAAATTGATTTCATTTCACGTAGTGAACGTTAAAATTAACGTATTAAATATTTCAACTTTAAATACATTAAACTTAAGATTATTAAAGCGCCATTCAAAAAATTAGAATCATAGAGAATAGATTAACATTCCGGGTGAAAAAATTAACTCGAACGAAGACGAGATAATGGAAAAGAAGTAGTTTCAGGGTGACGATTCCGCAAACTCACTTAGTGACGCAATGAGCGGCGGTGAGGACCCACTGGGTGCCGATGAGCGCGCCTCCGCAGAGGTACTGGTTGAGCGAGTTGATGAGCGCGACCTGCCAGCACCACTCGTTCGCGTCGGCGTCCTCTCCGCCCACGACTCTCGCTCCTCGGTCGAGGTTGCGCGCCTGCAGTGGCGCCCGCGACGTGCCCTTCACACCGCACACGTACTTGCTGTACACTGGGCTCTTTGTCGTCGTTGTCGTCGGCAGCGTCGTTGTCTCGACTGCGATTGTACGACGATTAGTGGAATGATTTTAATTCGGATAAGCGCGGCTGATCGAGTAGAAAATTATTGTATATACTTACAAAGTAGAGTAGTGGTGGGTGGTGAGAAAGAAGGATGGGGCGTGATGGCGAAAATCGTGTCGTTCCTGTTGCTCAGAGTGGAGGGCTCGGTCGTGTGGTTCTCGCCGTGGATGCCCTGGAACTCGCGGATGACCGATTTTGCAGCGCAGCATTGGTGGCCCGGCTTCTTGCACTTGAAGATACTCGTCAGCTCGGCGTTGTCTGTCGATACGAATTCATCTCTTATGTAGTAAAACCATTTTGAATTTAATCGATCGAAGACATTTAAAGGGACTTACTGAAGCAAGTGAAGGACAGGTAGGAGACGATGCAAGAGCCAGGGCACTCGGGTCGTGGATCTGGCGGAAGAGCTGCGTTGGTTGTCGCTGGCCTCGGAGTAGTTGGCTTTGGCTTTGGTCTTCTCGTCTGAAAGGAGAGAAAGTGCAAAATGAATTTTATCATGATTATATAGACGAAGAGTGCTTAGTTCTCGACAGATTCGCGAATAAACACTAACCACGGAATGGCTTTTGGAATTATCACAGCAGAACTGTCCCGCGGAGCAGGTGGACGTTCGATAAATAATGGCGTTAGGCCTCTCGCAGAATGCCAACATTATGTTGATCAAACAGTATCCCGGGCAGGGCGGCAGCTTTTGGGGCGGCGGCTTTGTCGTAGGCCTTATCGTCGTCGTTGGTTCCTGCGTCAAACAAACAGTTTAAATTTCTCAATCTAGATTAAAAAAACTACCCGCTGCGCAGTACGAAGAAACGAAGCCTCCTCACCTGCTTAACAACCGGATCCCTGATGCAGCAGTAGCCGGAATCGCCGCAGTCCGCGTCGGTGTCCACGTTCTCGCAGATGAGGGCAAAGAGCGCGCTGACGCACTCGCCCTTGCAGGGCTTGCTGGGCTGCTCGGTCGCCGGTCTTGGCTTGGCTGTGCTCGTCGACGTGCTGCTGGTGAGCGGTCCGCTGGTGCTGGTCGAGCTGGTCGATGAAATCACTGGCCTGGGACTTCCGCTGGGGGTGGAGGAGGTGGCAGCGATGAGGCTCGTCTCCTCGACGCGGGTCAGGTTGGACTTGGTGCGGTCGATGACGAGGAGCTCGGGCGGCGGCGTGTTGCCGAACTGGTCGCGGGATATGCAGCAGCGGAAGCCGGGCTTGCAGAGCGACGTGATGTTCAGGACGGCGTCGCAGTAGTTGGCGATGCGGTCGGCCATGCAGATGCCGGAGCACTTTTCTGTGGGGATGGGTGGAGAAGGGCGCTGAGTTAGGTTTTCTCTTTTTGGAAGGATGAGAGAAATGTGTTGACTTGGAGTCATAATTCGTGTTTTGTGTGTTGCAATGTGGGTTCGATAAAATAGGAAAGTCTTTTCTACTTACGACCTGATTTGTCTGATTCGTCCTTTTTATCTTCCTGAAATGATAAAATAATTTGTTGATTGAAGCTGAATATTGTATGTAGGGATTGAAATAATTATAAAGTAGTTTTGCAAATAGTAGAGCAAAAACATATTTCTATTAATGAGTAATCATACGGAATTATTTGAATCAGAAGTAATATGCATTTCCGGTATTCCTTCAAGAATTTAAGACGAGGCATACATACTAAAATTCTTATGAATCAGAGCACATAATCTAGATCACAACAAATGTCATAAGATGATTGCCCTGCAATCAACTGATTGACTTATCGATCTGAAACGGCTTCGCAGTCATGAAATTTTTATCACGCATATTAATTGTGTATTTTGAAAAGAGAAAAACTTTTTAAATTATTTGTTATAGAGTTAATAATTTATTATAGAGCTAGTTTTTTAAATTAAAAGTTAAGTTAATTAAAAATTTTAAATAAAAGATAAGTATTCTTATGCTGCAGCAAATATTTCTACTTTTTTATAATTGCATAAATCAAAGAATAATTTAAGATGCGAAGTACCAAATCATGCGAAAAATTCTTTATATTAAACTATATTAAGTACAATAGTATAAAAGACATTGTGAGTTAGGATGCAGTGGCTTTGACAAGCATACGCGGGCCTATTACGCGTTATACATTTCACCTTGCACTAAGAAAGTTGACAATTTATAAGAGTATATAATGAAGTACATTTATTGCAATTTCATCAATGCGATAACTAACACCTTCATTGTCACTCACGAGCGAGCCAATTCGCTCCGTCTTTCACATAAGTAAAAAAGCCTTGACAATAAACTATCAATACACATCCCATCGTCCAATACTCTTTACCCTCCCATTAACGGGGTCCAAAAGTCAATTAAAAATTCAAATTTCGCGCCGAAATTTAGCAGACGAAAAATCAACTATTTTGTTTATAACAAACGATAAAAATTGAATTACGGCAAATGACGAGATAGTTGCCCTCCTTTATGTAATTATCTACAATACCACGGCGAGAAAAGCTTGAATAATAATATTTTTTACATTATTCAAGCTTTTCTCGTAATGGTATTGTAATATAAACCTGAAACTTTGTAAAATGGTAGATAATTGAACAACGAAGGGCAACTATCTCCTCGTTTGTCGTAGTTAAATTTTTATCGCTTATTATAAGCAAAATAGTTGATTTTTCGTCTGCTAAATTTCGGCGCGAAATTTGAATTTTTAATTGACTTTCGGACCCCGTTAACTACAGCTAACAATTCCTTACCCAACATCGGGCTGAAACTCACCGCGGTGCTCTTGGTGCTCGGCGCAGCAGTGGTGCTCGGCGGCTGGGTCGTCGTGCTCGTCGTCGTCCTCGGACTGGTGCTCGCCACGACAGCCGTGACGATGCTGGTTATCGTGCTCGGCGGAGGCGGCGTCGTGCTGGGCTTCTGGCTGCTGCTGGCGTTGTCGTGCTCGTAGTCGGAGGCTATCTCGTTGGAGGAGGCGGAACCGCTGGTGCCGTTGACGGGCGAGTCGATGCAGCAGCGCATGCTCGACTGGGGGCACTGCACGTCCTCCAGCACCTCGTAGCACATTATCGTGGCGAGCGCGTGGACGCACATGCCCGGGCAGTCCTCGCTGTTCGCCGTTGAGGTTATCGAGTCGAGGAGGCCTGCAGGCAGAGGATGGGTTTGGTTAGTGGAAGTTTTGGGGCGTGCGTTTTTTTTGGGTGATTGGTGGTCTGATGTATCTTTGGTTTAGCGTTAACGAAGCTGTGTGCTTGGAGTGAAAAGAAAGTGTTTGATGGGGTGTTAAAAACTTGATACGCTTTACT
>JAPYZA010002454.1:0-24329 GCA_030522685.1 Eupelmus azureus | reverse complement strand
GAGGCAAATAATTGATGCAATAATGGTACAATATTGATTTAGAACCTACATTTACTCCTGAAAGTTACTTTAAGGATTAAAACTTACATTTTAAACTTTTATAAAGATTAAAATGTAGGTTTCAAACTTTTTACTTCCAGATTTCGCACTTTTGAGTTTAGAGTGCATCATTGCTCGTTTTATTAATCAAAAAATTTTATTTAACTAATTAGTTATTATCTTTAATATTGAAAATTCTTCTAATCTAGATAACTATTCGATTAAATTTGCGATTAAATTCGTATGTGTTGTGCTGTTAATTAAAGAAGTATAACGACTTTTTTCTTTTGACAAAGGGTATTTATATATGTTTCATCTAATTCTAATTTCTAAGATTCCATTTTATTTCTTGAATAAATTCAACTACATTTATTGATGCAAAAAGGAGAAAATAAATAAAAACTAAGAAATCAGATTCGAACATCTACCTATACATGTATATCATTTTATAAGTATTATAATGTAACTTTTCAAAATTCGTTTATTTTCTAATTTTTCCCTGGGTCACTCCATCTGATATTATTGTATTTAAGGAACAAAATTCGCCGAAGAAATGAAAATCGGATAAAAAATGTAAAAACGTGATTTTCGAAAGGAAAAAGACCTTATATTTTATTAATTAACAACATATTCAACGTTACTAAAGTATTTAAACAATATCGTGTTTCTTAAAGGATATATTATTATATTAATATTACATTGTTTAGTGTCTTATGAATATTCTAGTAAAATGGTATAATAAATATTATCTTAAAAGATCATTTAGTGTACTGTATATAATACCGGGGCTATATATTAAGCGTTCAATTTCGTGATTTTGAGGAAACTACTTACTAACAGAAATATTTAACTTTGCAAAACATTATTTACTTTATTTTCTATCAAAATTTTATCAATTTATAGATTTAGCAGTAAAAAATATTAATTTACTTAAAACTATTTCTTATTTTTTATTTAAAATATTCAGAAGAAAATACCTTTTAAATACATTTTGTAAATTCTTATTCCATTAATTTTTTCAAGAAACACAAATCTTATGTGGTATTTTTAAATGTGTAAATAAATATTGTAATAATTTAACTTACACTAAAAACAATATTATTTATTTAACATCTTTATCAATAAAAAAATTATTTCATAATATATAACAGTTTTTATTATAGAATTAAATAAATATCGAACAAACATTAGTATTTTTTAATTCAAAAAAGATGCTATCGTTCGGTGGTTTTGTATGTTTCGATAAAAGATTCATATGGAGTAGATCAATAAATTCATATTCATATGAATCTTTTATCGAAACATTAGTATTTTTTATATGGAGTAGATCAATAAATTCATATTCATATGAATCTTTTATCGAAACATTAGTATTTTTTATTAAAAACAATAAAAAAAGCATTCAATTTCAACCATTACAAATTGATACACAAGATTTACTACATAAATTTAAATTTCAACCTTCTTTTCCAACTCCCACGCTTAAAAAAAAAAACATCAACAGAACCACTCTTTTCGCGGGCTTCAATCAAACGAAACAGCTGTCAGTGCTACCACACTGTCAATACGGGAACGGAGCACCGCACCTAACCTGTAACCGAGCGCTCCGCGGCACCTAACCTCGCATTCCAAAACCACTCAGATGTTTTTATTTGCACTAATTTCGACGATCCCCATCTCGATCTCCCAGCACACCGGCTACCACTGGCTACTAATCTCTACCCACACCACCAATTCCAAAAGCACATTGCAGAACACTACTTTACTCCACTATCTCTCCAAAAATGTACTGCAAGCCGTACCTCAGAAAAGCGACAAAAAGAAGCCGAAACAGCGAATTTCAACGCGCGTAAAAACGCTGGGTAAATACCTGCAAGTGAGTCGTCGAAGAACCGCTGCTTACGAGTCCTTTTCCAGGCGTGCGTCCACGAATTTTCGCTCGCGGCTGAGACGGGAACAACGTGTCTTGCGCTCACTACACGGCACCACACGGATGGCACTGGCCTGACGTCACGATCGAAGAGTGAGAGAGATAGGCAGAGAGAGAAAGCACGTTGGGAGCATATGTGCAGCTATGTGAACCAGCGGTGAGGCTCTCCTGCAAACGCGCTCGTTGGGTTGGGTGCCCTGCTTTATCGACCGCGAGGGCCGTGGGTGTATGCGTGATATATATAGGTATATTGTATTTGAAATTTCTGAGAGAGTAGGCAGTGGAAAAGGCAATTTTTATGGATTATTTGCTGCGGAAAGTGCAGCGAGGTGTTTTCTAAATTGGTGGTTTTAAAGTAATATACAAAATGTATTTGATGTTATTAGATTAAGATAGATTACGAATAAGTAAAATAATAATTATTTGTTGGTAGGATGTGTAAGTACTATAATTATTTTGTTAAATAATTTTCTTTGACTTAATTAAATATATCTTAATTAACATTTATCTTTTCTATTTTGAGAATAGATGGATTGTTATGATGATGTCAAAATTAGGCATAATTTTTCATTATCAAATACTGTATAATATCATCTTGCGTTCTAATCATCAAATTTTTTATCTTACATTATTGTGAACTAAAAAGTTATAATCAATAAAAATTAAAATAAATTCTTTGATTTAAATAAAATAATGAGATACTTGCGCTCACATAACAATAATCTTTCTAATCTATATAGTACCAACCATTTTATTGATGAACGTTTTGAATCGCTTTAAAATAAAAAGTTACGTTGATCTGTAATTTTGTATTCCAAAAACATTTTGCTAAAAAAATTATTTAAAATTTTGTCTAGTTGATATAAATCATTTTGAGAAACAATAATCAAAGCATTTGCTATAGTTAATAAATTATATACTTGTACTTAAAATATAAGGTAAAAAATTTAAATTTAAATTTTATTACAGATAAAGATTATGTTAAACTACAATTAGATCTCTTTATTTTCGTCGGCTTATCAAATTTATTAATAAAATATTGATATTTAATTTTATTTGTTTTAAATTGTGAAAATAATTTAATTATAATATTTTTTTTCTACTTTTTATGGTATCACAAAAAATTAATAAAATTCTTATCCAATTCACATTTTACTATAAATTGCAACACACACGTTCATATACAATTTCGATAAGAGAATATCTTTGAATATGTTTTGATTCACTCAAGTTCAATCAAGTACAAACTTTCAGATACGACCAAAATCATTACAATTTCTCCTCATCGTATTTACTCGTATTATTATTACTTTTAATAAAATGAAATAAGTAAACTATTATACAAGTAAGTAAACGCTTGAGTACAAGTGTGTGATATGTTTTTTTCGCCTTTTAACATACTGCACAGTTCAAATATTTAATGCGCGCATACACTTTATCGGATATCTGAAAAGTTATCGGGCAGACATCAATATCTAAATGTGATTTTTTTATTAGTAAGGCAACAAAAGCATATAAAAAATTATTACAAAATTTCAAATACTTCTGAAGTTATTACAGCACCACACCATACTGATGTTTGAATCAAATTTTGTGAAACAACCGTTCAGACGTAAATCACTGTGAAATAAAAATAAAATATCACAAATTAACTAAAAAAAACCATTAACCCTGAAACTAGCATCAAAAACACAAAATCTCTATCCACACACATCACCAAACCGGCAACGCGCTGAAATCGCACCAGCAGAATCAAACCCCCCGAGTTTCAACGCAAAGCGCAAAAAGCCCCGGCCAACCGATATCCAGCATGACTCACCTTATAATGAACCTATAATACTGAAAATAATAGAGCAGCCCGGAGCTCCGTCCGAGCTCCGAAAGAGAAAAAGAGATCGTCGACGCGCTGGGCGCCGCGGCCTATTAGTTACACGAAGTTCCCATTGGCACTTAATATGCATTCCTCGCTCTTATATCCAGCCTCGCGCGGGCGCAACTCGGCTTCTTACCGATCCCACCGGAAACCAGCCGCGGAATCAAAGCCGCCCCGAGCCGAGCTTCGGAATCGATCGGATAGCTCGGCGGCGGCGTGGATATGCGCCAGGGGAGAAAAGCCACGGCGCCAGGCGCTCTCTCGCTCTCGCTACTTTTATTTTCGTTCCGGAGCTCGGGCAATTTTAATATTATCCTGGCTGCGTGCGCGCATTATTCCCGGCGCCCGGGCTATTTTGTTCCCATAAGCGGAGCCAGGATGCGGACGAAGAAGCGCGGCGCGACATCGCGGCGACGATTGGACTTTTACTCGTCTAGGGAATGAAGCGCGATCGCGATGTGTGGGTTCTTATGGGAAATCTTGGGTTTGATGGGTGCGTGGGTTTGGTTTCTGATGGGGATGGTGGTGAGTCATCGCGATGGTAGTGGCAGGTGATGATGATAGCGATGGCAATGGTAATAGGGGTTTTGTGGTACGGTTTGAGAAATGAATTAATTTTTGTAAGTGTGAGTTTTATATATGGGGTGCCGGTGATGATGGCGGAGGAGATGTCTAACGTTTTAATGGTTTTCCATAAAATTGTAGTTGATTAAAGTATTTGGGTAGTTCGATAACACACAGTGTCAAATATGCAAATATTCGAAATGTTAATTTTAGACAGTGAAAATATTTGACGTTCGAAAGGATCGGTATTATTTTGTTGACCGAGTACTTACGCTTCGACAGAAATTTCAACCAACGAAAAATAGAATGCCAATTCCAGTAATAATACTTACGATAATTATTTGGATTATAATAATTGGATAGATAAAAATGCAAAATATTTAGAATTTAGATATGGTATTTAAAATACTTTTATAAAATACGTATTTCCAAATACTGTATTTGAAATACTATTTAGCCTTGCCTCTTCTACATACCTTGTTTAAGTTATAAGAATTCAAGTCGAACTACCTTTTTAGACCGATTATGCTTACATAGACCAAATTTGGGATTCCAGAGCCCATTCGATAAAACGCTGAAACATGTGCTTCACATTGTAGATCAAATAGTCATTTTTAAAAGTTTCATTCTGCACTTTTTAAAATCTGAAAGGATTTTCCTCCTCCATGATAATAAAAATTAAAACTATTAGAAATATGAAAATAAATTTTTATCACGTGAAAAATAGTTAACAAAATTTTAATTAAAATAAAAAAGAATAAGTTTTTTTATAAAACTCTGAACTATTGTACAAACATGATTACTTTTTCTTCGCGTTCGTTTATGATAAGTTTTGTCTTGAGTTATCAAAAACTGTCTGTAAACAAGTATTAATTCTGAGTTCAAACTTGGAAAGATAAATTAGTCAGTTTGTATTACAAGAACGAGGTAGTCGTTTTTAAAATTCTCACTTATAATAGAAATATATTAAAGGTAATGTAGTACAATTATATACATACACATATATATAATTATTTGTAATTATTTGTATAAAAATTGTTGCACTTTACAAAATATCCACAACCGAGTTCTATTACCATAATAATTCGGCTTTTGATTGTATATCTTTAATTTAATCGTTCTGATTTTGGTTATCGCTAAAACTAGAAGTCTATCATAATCAAGAAAATCTAGTCGCACGAACGTAGTACGCGTGGTAATCCATTTATAAAATATCCATAACCAAGCTATGTTACAAAAATAGCTCCGCTTATAATTGGTTCTTTTCAATTTAATCGCGTTTATTTTGTTTATCGACAACAGTTGAGATTCTTTTATCATAAATATGAAAATACGTGCAGACGCGCGCAGCACGCGTAATGTGCCAGTGTGTTCGGCCGTTTACATGCAAAAATATAATAAGACAAAGAATAAGAAAATAAGACTGGTAACTATATTTATGTATAGATGCATCAATTTTATTTCTTATATATATACATACATATAGTTACTAATATTATTTTCTTACTCTTTATGGCTTATGTTTTTTTTATGTAAACGGCCCGAGAAGTTATAATCACATTTACCCTTAATACATTTTTTGATCTGATTAAGATCAAAGTTTCGAATATTTTGTTAAATCTTTTTCTAATGTTAATGATGGTATTTATTTTTGCAACATAAGATTTTATTTGTAAATTTCCTTTTCGGTACTTGGAGTGTCCCCTTGAAACCTTATTGAGGAACCTTTGTGCCATGAAGAATAAGTTTTGATCTTCAATCTAAGTTGAATTAAAAAATTTTTTGATTAGTTTTATAATTAAAAAGAAATTTGAAAATAAAATAAACATCCTTAGTTTTATATAATTGTTTTGAATCATGATACCTTAGTAAATATATGTCAGAATATGTGATTCAATTTTTTGCACATTTTATAATAATAATAATCATTTCTTTTCATGTATAAAGGAGTTTCTATAGTTCCTGATGATTGATTATAAATTAAAATAGTTTTTTGATGTTATATTATAAAATAATATTCTTCTTTAAACAATTTATATGAGATTTATAATACTTTCCTTGCAGTTTATTCTTTCAATGTTTGTTCTTCTACGTATCAACATGTCTGTTAGTTCTACATTTGAAAGACCAGGTAAATTATTGTATTTAAAATTTATTGGTAATCAACGATAATATTTTCTAACTTTAATTTAAAATTTGTTTTCGAATATAGTATCATCACAATAATAATTCTCATAATCTTTTGCACCGCGGTATGGAAATGTAAGAGATGCAAATTTTATAATTTTTACAATTTTACAGATTATTGTAACGAATTTGAAGATGAAGGAATTTGTACAGACAGAGATAACGATTTCCTACTAAGATATTATTATAACTCTACTAAAAATGAATGTTTAGTTTTTGTGTATTCTGGTTGCGGAGGAAACAAAAATAGATTTAACGATAAAGAAGGATGTATGGATCATTGTATGCCGATCGAAGGTAGATAATATTGAAAATTATTTATTTATATTATTGCATTAACCGATTTACGTTTACAATTCACTATTTATCTACAACAACAATGTTTATACATGAAATATATTCAATTATTTCAGACCGACCGATAGATTGTGTATTATCAGAATGGGAAGATTGGGTTGGTTCATGCACCGATTGTAAAGGAACCCAGACCAGAATAAAAAAAGTTTTGGTAAATATTATCGATACACTTACGTACTTTCTACTTGGACACCTAAATACTAGTTTTTTCATTTCTTAGGTTGAACCTAGAAATGGTGGAAAGTCTTGCACCTTAAAATACGACGTTAGACTATGTTGTAAGCAATCATCACACCATTATGGTTAAGTAAATACTACAAAGAAATATACATGAATGACTAATTAAAAATAGATTATCTTTATTTAAAAAATGTTTTGGTAAATATTATCTACATATTTGTGTACTTTCCACTTCTATGTTTATAAAAACTAGTTTTTCTGTTTCTTAGGTTGCACCTACCAAAGGTGAAGTTTGCGGCTTAAAATATGACGTCAGACTATGTAGAAAATCATGCGTAGATAGAATACAAACTTTTTTATTATCCTTATTCAATGTAATGTAATTGTAATGCAATGTATTTTGGCACCTACTATTAACCGTGATTGTGTATAGCTAATTACCAAGCTGGTAGAAAGTTCTTTTGGTATCTTTTTGACGATAGTATAATTTCATACTTTATAAAACAGTGATAGAAAGCTGCTCATAAATTCTTAAAAACTATAATTGAACTATAACTATTGTTTCATAAGATACTTATAGAAAAGTAAACGGAAGTTTAAGAAATCAATTAACATAAGAAATTAATTTCATCTTTATAATTAGTACTATGTAGTAACATGTTAAAGGTCAAAGTTTATTTTACGTTAAATTGATATGAAAAACCTAAAAAAAACCAGCAAGGTAAAATAGAAGAAGTTTCATCTGGAGATTCACAAATCAACTCATCAGAAAAGCAGCATCTGTAAATCTGTCTTACACATCCAAGCTAGCTGATGTTGATCGATCTTATACAATTGAACTAAGTTGATTTCAAGGTGTACTTGCAATAGCGTGAAGTTTTATCTGGATTTTTTAGGAAAATATGGCCGCTATCTAGCGTTTTTTACAATTTCTAGATATTTTATAATTAAACTTTCTTAAATGTAATAAACAGATATGAGAATATCTTGCATTTCTTTAGGGAAATTGTAAAGAACATTTAAATATATTAGTAAATAAGTTTGCACATATGTTATTTTTATTTAAATAATATTCTCTTTAAAAACAAAGTATTATTACGGAATAACAGATTACATAAAGTTATGCATTACAGTTTTTTTAAGTTAGAAAATAATAGTCTTACTTATTTTATAAAAAGTCAGTAATAATACTTACTGTAAATAAGTAAATTCTTATTGTACACATAGTAAATTTTTACTCTTAATTTATGCATCCACAATACTCCAAGCATGCAACCAATACAATGGTTCTAAATACTTCCACTTTAAGTTATAGTTTTTTGAGAGAAAAAAATCGTTTAAGCTACACATAAAGTGCTCATTATAAAAGTTAGAACCATTTAAAAATGTGAGTATAAATTTTTATCACACGGAAAATAGTTATCAAAATCCTAATTAAGCTGATGCTTGAATTTTTTTATAATGAAATATAATCTTGGATCCAAAAGTACTTCCGAGCCATCAAAAACGGTCTACAAGTTAGTCTATATTAAAAGAACGAGGTAATCAATTGCCATTAAAGTTTTAAGTTACAATTTCATTATATATAGAACGAACATATTTTGCGATATTTCCGAATGTGGCAATAAAAAATACACGCATATCGATCCCGGATTAGATAGATATACTTATTATTTAATGAATTATATTTTAATATAATCAAAATAGTGTTCAGGTACAAGTATTGTTTTAATAATTTATGGAAGTTTCTTATAATTTTTATTTTGTTTGCCTATAAAATTTTTTGTTTCAAAATTTATTCATTCGTAAATATTATAAATTATTTATTGTAAAACTATTTTTAAAATAATTTTTCATGCAAATTTTTCATACAGTTCTTATTTAAATTATTAAAGTAAGAGTAACTTTACATAAGATAATATGATTAAAAATAACGTATTAATCGAGAACAACAAAATAAATTAGCCCATATTAAATGCCAGGAAATTATTTTAAACTTAATTAACAACAGAGTATTGTGATAATTAAAAATATCTATATTATTATCAGCTTTATTAAATTCATATCTATATTAGTATTAAGTTAGAACAAGGTTGTCAAACTTTTATAAATGCTTCGACACGTGGAAATCTATTTGCTCTTTGAGTAGAATATTTTTTTTGTGAATGTTTTTTTTAAATAGTTAGGGGTCCTTTTTTATTGCAAATAATTAAAGCAAGTAAATAACAATTTGATAAACACAGGTTTTTAAGAACCTAATAATATACTATATAAGCTACCGTTGACAAACGTGTAAAAACTCTTAACTCAATATTATAAAATGCTGCTTCACTATTAAAACTAACTTCACTCCCAGGACTTAAAAGTGACTTTTAGAGCCTCATCAAATGTGTTTCCAGAAGCTGTGATACTTTATTATTATCTACCAATCTAATAGCTTTTTATATTTCTTATATTACAGCTTTTATCTGTTTCAAATGAAGGTACTATCATTGCAGCTGATCCTTTCAACCTTTATTATTCTTTGTATCAATGAAAATTTTGGAAATCCTGCGATTTCTACAAAAATTGTTGTTAGTCGTCCAATCGAAAGACCAGGTAAAACATAAAATTAAATTTTATTGATAGAAACTAGAAATGTTGTTATTTTTTTATTCAATACCTATCTTTTCATAAATTATCATCTCGATAGTAATTTTATAAAATTTTGAGCTGTGCGAATACGTATACGGTATACATCTATAATTTTTACAATTTTATAGAATTTTGCTATGAATCAAAAGAGGAAGGAAATTGTGAAGGAAAAACTAATGATAACTTATTAAGATATTATTATGATTCTGTTCAGGATGAATGCTTAATTTTTAGATATTTTGGATGTAATGGTAACAAAAATAGATTCTACGATAAAAGAAGCTGCAAACAGATATGCATGATTTTTGGTAAATGTTATTGACAATAGTTAATTTTTACGACTTTACCTTCCTAAAAATATTATTCATTCATAAAATTTATTCAATTATTTAAGATTGGCCAATAGATTGCGTATTGTCAGAATGGTCCGATTGGAGTAGTTGCTCTAAGTGTCGTGAACTTCAAATTCGAGAAAAAAAAATTTTGGTAAATTTTATCTATACAGAATGTTCTACTTACACATATGATCATTTGTTTTCTATCACTTTAGGTTGAACCTATAAACGGTGGAAAATTATGTGGAAAAAAATTTGAAGTCAAAGTGTGTAATAGGAAATTATGCAATAGACATAATTTACGACGTAATAGGAATATGTATAGAAGGATCTAATAAATGTGTGACGCAATGTTTACAACTTTAATATCTTCGCGAACTGATTTATAAAATTTCTGAAGCATATTTTACAAAGTAGAAATGAAAATTAAAATTTTTTTTGAGTTAGCTGTTATAGTAGCTTTCAAGATTCAAGAAATACACTTTTTATTTTCCTGGTAACTCAATTGTTGTCGAGTAGTCCGATCTAATCCGCAACTCAATTCGAGTTCATCAACTGAAGTTTTAACGTGAGTACTTAACTCAATTTTTTCGAGTACTCGCACACTTCTAAGCTGTAATCTTTTTGAACAAGGTTTTCATGTAATTGGATGCTTCTAAATTTCACTTATATTGGTAAGTTTGTTTCGCATCGTTTTACAGATTACAACTATAATTATTTAGAGTATGGTTCATTTAGAATACTTACTATTTTTATTTAACTTCTTAAACAATAATATAAGTTGTAATTAGAAGCTACAGTGGGTGTCATAGCTGTATAACACATACACTAATTTTGCTTATATTAAAAAAATTGCATAAATAAAAGCTTATTAACCTGTTTAATTTAATAAACAAATAAAATGTTTAATAATTATGATACTTTATAAAAATTATAATCAATTAACATAATTTATTATTATAAGATTTGTATAAATTAAAATTTTCAAATCTCCCAATATAACTAGTAAATACAAGTCTAAAATTTTTCTTTATAGCTTTTGGCATACTGTAGAAGTTCAAGAGCTTCAGTCGAACGGAAACCAGCCACATGGATAGACGTTCTTTGACGGGGGACTATAAATAGTCACTACGCGATCGTGATGTGTATCTTTACAACGAAAACTCGACTTTTCTGTTTCATCGATTTTTTAAAATATGTTTTTAAATAATTATTCTAAATTGCGGATGTCTTATTATACTTTTATTTCGTACTACTTTGTAGTTTTCAAATGTGTTATGTTTTAAGAAGCAAAGAAGCTATAAAAATAAGCTTTTTTAAGATTGCGGTAAGAGTAAATATTCATATGATATATATTTTAACATTAATTTTATTGGAAAACTTATACTTAAATAATATATTAATATTGTTCCAAAATATTATATGATTACGCAAAAAACAGGAACATTGTAACTACAGTAAAAGCATTTTTTTCATTAAAGAGTACTTTTTCTTGAATCTTCCTCACTATTTTTAGAAACCTTTTATAAATATAAATTCTCAGTTATGTGTATTCAAAAAACACTTGACTGTTTTTTTAATTATATTTTTTTATACTTTTTCGACATTTATCTTGTTCTTGAAAGTGATAGTTATTAAATATTACAGTATTATAGTTTACGTTTTGAAACTCTCTAAAGTGTTTTTTATGTAATTTGATAAATTTAATTAATCGTTCGGAAGTAATTGTGATGTCGGCTTCTACAAATTAGTCTATTTCAAACTGCTATTGTCAACATTTCGGCAGACTTGACAACGGACCTTATCAAAACTTAAAAGTTTTGAGACATATCTAATTAATTAACATGTCGGTGTCGACGTAATGTTTAAACAATTTTACATAATTTATTACTTCACAAACGTAATTATTGCACAAAAATAATTAAAACCCCATGGCGGAAAGCCATTGTCAGCAGGTACTAGACGGACTAGCTAGAGGCTATTTTATTATTTAATTTTCTTTGATAATTTTTGTGTGATTCATGAATATTATTGAAATATTTTTAAGGAAAAACCACTTTCACTTTATAAACTGTATTAAAAAAATGTTTTAGGTTATTTATACGTAGTCGATTATTACAATGATTTTGAATAAAATTGAGATTATTGGGGTAAAGTATATTTACCTAATATGCTTTATCGCCAGTGTTGTAAGTGATAATTGTAAGGTTGACTGGATAGAATCTGGAAAGGAAGTATCTGAGTCTCAATACATCATTGAACTATCTATTATTAATACAACAGGACACTTGCGAACTTATTTTCCGAATACAGATTATGATAGTAAGTTTTAATTTAATTAAACTATTGTCTAATTTAATATTCTAATGTGATAACATTTCAGTACTTTAAACATTTTCTTATTTTTCAGTTACAATAAAATCAAAATTAAATAATAAATTCAATTCTTTTTATTTCTCAATGATTAATCTCAATAAAACTCTGAGTTTTGGAAATTTAGAGTTACGAGATAAAGAATTATCCAGGTTTCATAATGGTCCCTACTGTATTAATAAAATTATTGACGGACCATCTAATCCTTGGAAATCAAAAATAATAATTGGTTGGCAAAGTCCAGGAGTAGATAGCGGTTGTATTGAAATCAAGTAAATATATGTCATTTGTTGATTGCATAAATTAAAATTTTATTTTTCTAATACTTACACTTCAATGATAAAACTGTTGCCAATTTATTTGCACTTATTGTATTTCCTCTGAATTAATTTATCATTTCTATATCTATACATATAATGTATAATTTAAATATAAAATATGCTTATTCATTTATAGGTATTTTGAATTATCAATAATAATGTATTATGTATCTAAGGATAGATAAAGAAAAAATGCTTCAATAATAATAGATAAAGCTCAAAATAGTTTGTTTGCAATATCTAATTTTAAAATAATTTTATATTAATCCTTAACTGTCACTGGAGGTCACGATGACCCCAACGTTTTTTCCCAAGAATATTTAGATATGACACACGCCGAATATATGCACCTTTCACGCCATCTGCCAATAATAAAATTTGTCTTAAAATATCGTTTAGATGTTTAAAAGAAACCTTAAGAAATGTGCAAAAAAATTTCAAAACGAAAATATTCATTAGTAAAATGCTGGAGTCTATAATATCCCCCGTGACACTTACGTTATTATTTAAACGTGTGACAGTTAAGGGTTAAAAAAAAAAAAAAAAAATGTCTAAACATATTTTGTATTGAAACTATAGTATATGTATAGGAATGTTAAATTAATGTTAGGGAAGCTACTTATCCATAAATTGGTAGTGGTGTTTGTACTTTATATAGTACTTGAAAAAATCTATCGATCTATTAAAAGCGAAAATATAAACACTTTGCTGTAACTTGCGATTTTACTTTATTTTTCAAGTTTTTAAATGAAATAAAACCAAAAATTATTACTCAAAGAATAAAATGAGATTAAAATCAGATAATAAATAAAATCTTTCCTTGAAAAAAAGAACAGAATTTCGACTTTTACAAGTCAAAAATATTTCTTCACGCAATATTACCAATTTTCTTGGGAAAATATTTTTCGTTGTATATACTGCGTTTACCCTTATATCTTATTACTATCTTATTTCCTATATTTAAATAGTTTATGCTACTCCATAACCTTAAAATCGTAACTTTAAAATGATTTCCGGCTCTCATGGCATAAAATAGGGTTTGATACTTGTGCGCAAGGTGATTTTTGCTTCATGAACGAACTTTTCGCTTCTTTCGGGTGAATAACGTCTCGCGAGGCAAATAACCACTCTCCACGCCTGCTATGAAATGTACTATTAGTAAAGTGTTGAAATATATTAAATTACAAGATCACTTATTATACTGTATATAGAAAAATAACTATTTTAATAATTGTAAATGTTTAAACCACTGTAGAAAGTAATAAGTTTTTTATAATCTATTTGAACTTCTAATTTTTAGAGCAAATGTAAAAGAAACTGACTTAAGGTATCACACAGCAAATTTAACAGTTTGTCAAGATCCAAGAGTTGCTTTAGATAGTCCAGGAGAAATTTTAAAAAACTGTTGCGCTTGCGATGAAGGAAAGTATGAACTATCCTTTGAGGGACTTTGGTCGAGGTACACGCATCCAAAAGTAAATAAATTCAAATAAATGTTAAAAGTATGAGAAAACAGGAAGTATATATATGGACTATCCTTTAGCACTTTCCAGACAAACAATTGTTAGCCGTTTTCCCTGCAATTGTTGGAGCGTCTCACGACCCTGATTATCAATTTTGGCAGCCTTACACCAATGCTAGTAAAGGGTTAAAGGAATTTGCAAAAAGTGGCTATACTTTAGATTTAGAATTAGAACTTAAATCTAAGGTAAGTCTGATCTTTTTTTTTGTTGTTTTGTTAGAATCATTTAATTAATTTTAAGTTTATTAAAATCCTAAAAACTATTTAATTTATTAAATTTTAATATATAAACTATGTAATTTTAAAATTGTTATAGATTTCTTTTATAAATACTTTAATAAAATTTCAAGGGGTAAATTATCAAAATAAGACGCGGAAATCCTATGCTGGACTTAGAGTAAATAACAAGAATCACGTTGTATCACTTGTTGCAAAAATAGGTAAAGAATTAAAATATCTTATAAAAGAGTTTACTGGTTATTGCGTAAAAAGTGATTCAGCTACACATTTTTATTAGAACATTGAGATTCTATTTTATCACAAAAATAAATTTTGAAATGTACGAATCAAATGTTTATTTCTTAGAACAAAAAATATCATCGAAAAATAATTGTTTACACATTTTCTTTTAATATAAAATTTTAAATATATTAATTTAAAAAAAATTTATTACAAGATTTTTTTCGAAGATTAAGTATACTTATTATATGCGTAAGTCTTATAATAATTAAATTGGATACTTTTATTAATCAGTAAATACATATCTGTCATAAATAATAAATACTTTTTATCTGCTATATTGTTTATATTTTGTTCCAAAAAAATAAAAATAAAAATTACAGCTCCTTCACCTGATTGGTTCATCGGTGTATCATCGTTAGAATTATGTCAAGCTGACTGCACTTGGATTAAAAGTAAAACCTTAAATTTATATGCTTATGATGCTGGGGTAGTAGATGGTATAGTTTTTCAAGTAAGTTCATCAAATTATTGTTATTTAAGTAATTATTTTTAAATGAAAATATCAGTTCGCTAAAGATTTTGAATCATCGTAATAAAGTTCGGGAATAACTTTATTATTTAAAGCTGTTTGAAACTCTTTCTGTGTCTAAAAAATGTAGGAAACTATTTGTTTGTTCACATACTTATGCAATCTCCTAGAAAAAATATGTTCTTTAAACTAAAAACTTAATGAGAAAACTGGATTCTTATAATTACCAACAAAAATAAATATTTTATATTGTTTTAATGCAAAGATTTATTAATTGAATTGTATGTTTCAGCCTCCCGGAAAACCTACGGATCCTCCGGATATAATTCAAAGTTTAAATATGACTTGGCCTCCACCTTCAGAAAATGGTACTGAGTCACCGTTTTATGATAAAACCAATAATACTCATGATGTAAGACCTTTTGCAACAGTCCACTTTGAAAGGTTAAGAGGATCAGAGCAGAGTTGTCAGCGTTCGGTGATAATAAGTAAATTTTTATTATTGTTATAAGTTTATTTATACTATATATACATAATCTTATAAATTGACAACGTCATAGGTAAACTAAAAGATGAAATCTGACCTTTGAAATCGCTTTAATAATATATATGATTTGCTGTTTGACTGATTGGAGTAAAGCAATGATATATAATTATATAAGAGCATAAATGTATTATTATTTTAATTATGATAGACATACAATAATTTTAGTAGAGAAATATTCATTTTTAACTATTTAGTTTTGTGTTACATTTATTAAAACTTTAAGGGAATATCAAGCTCTACTTTTAAAATTATTACAATGGTCAATATATTTCATTTTTTCTAAATCTAATACAAGCTTACAAATATTTTTTATTGTTTTAAAAGATACCGACTGCGTCACTGAGTGGACCCCATGGAGTGATTGTTCACAAACATGCGGAAGTGGATATAAAACCAGAGAAAGAAAAAGAAAAGATAATTACAATCGCGATTCTTGTCCTCTAGATATAATTGAACGGAAATCTTGTTCGGGACAGAAAGGAACAGCCGATTGGTAAATATCAAATACCTCAAATTATTTTGTAAGATTCAGACAGTATTGTTAGTAACACGAAGTATTTTTCAGTATGCCAAAAGTTACAGAAGAAGATTGCGAATTTACAGAATGGACAGAGTGGCCTCAATGCAAATTGTCCTGCGGTCCAGAAACGGCCACTCGCAGCCGGACTCTAAAATTGTATAAAAAAAAGAAAGAATGTGAAAGCTTGTTTCGTGATATGAACAAAGAATATAAAGAATCAGAGACAACTGAGTGTGGTAATCCACCGTGTGCAGATGTTGAAGACTACGTAAGTAAAGAGTATTATTAATAAAAATATAAGGACAAAAATAAGGAGAAAATGTGAGTTTTAAATTAAATAATAAACGTAAATTAAATTGTTTTTATTTTAGGATTGCAATAATGAGCTATTCAATGAGTGGTCAGACTGGAATGAGTGTTCTGTAACACAAGGTACAGGCGTTCAAGTACGGTACAGAACTGTAAAGGTAATATTTATATAATTAGCGTGTTACAATTAAAAGAAATTTGTATAAATATTACATGACTTACTGCACGTGTGTGTGTGTGTGTGTGTGTGTGCGCGCGCGTGTGTGTGCATGTAAATTCAATCATTAAAAAATCATATATTTTTGCGAAAGCGCGGGAGGTTGGCGTGTGAAAAGCGAAGAAGGGCGATATCCTTAGTATGCATATGTATATTTATATATTATTCTTTTATTCTAGGAAAAAGAAGCTGGCTTCAGTCTTTGCTCATTCGAAAAAAAAACGTGTACTGTTGTTATTGAAAATCCAACAGTAAATCCAACTACTCTTAATGTTACAAGCGATAACTCTAATCAATTTAATCAACCATTTATAAATCCATTAAGTCCAGAAGAATCGCTTATTAATACTATTAAACCTCCATTAGAAAAACCAAGTAAAACGAATTTCCAATTTCTGTATATATTTACTTTAAAAAATTTATTGATGTTTCCATTAATAAATATTTATTTTACAATAAGTCTTCTCTTTAAAGAACCTCTGGCGAGCTTTTCGTGAGGCTTGGGCGGATTTTGTACGAGTTGTAGCTAAATAAAGTTAAAAACAATTTTTTAATTCTATAACATTAATGTAACCTACGTCTAGATAATAAACTTGAAAGTTGTTCGTTTATTATTTATAAATATAATACTTATGATACGTACATACTGTTTTCACATCAAGCAGGAATTAAAGCAGAAAAAATCGAAATGATACATAACTAATCGAAATATTGATTTGATATGTATATGTTTGCAAAGAATGGAGGTTTTAATGTTATTTCAAAAAGATGACGATTTTCATGAAACAAAAAAAATCAATGCAACTTTCATTTTAACATGGAATAATACAATGAATATTTTTTATAAACGTACTTTGCAAGATTTAAAACATGTTCAAACTTTAATAATAAAATGTAACAAAAGTAGTTAGTTTTTAAAATAATTTTATTAGTTTTAGTATTTTTTAAAATATTTTCTTTTTCCAAAAGAAAAGTGTTGCGAACTTTTGAACTTCAATTTTTTATTGATATCAAAATATTCTTTAGCTTTTAAAAAAGTTTTTGTGAGCTTTTTATCAATATACAGTTTTCTTATATTTCTCAGAATTAAAATTTAATGGACATCGACACATAGTGGTCTGATAAAGAAAAAAAGAGAAAAAATTCATACTTAAAAAATTGCGTGACTGAAATTTAATTTTGAAAACGGTTACTTGTTAGTAATGCACTAAGGAACAAGGTAGGCTAAGCGGTTTTTTCATAACAAAGTTATTTTTTATTTTACGAGCCTCCAAAGGTGAACTTAAAGTAACATTATAGAGGATTGATTGAAATCAATACTTGAGAGACTGCAACTATGGAACACTTATTTATATACGTATAAATATGTACATATATAAAATTATATATGCATATACGTATATATGTATATGGATATAAATAAATGTCCAGAGTTGCAGTCTCTCAAGTATTGATTTCGATCATATCCTCTATAATATTACTTTAAGTTCACCTCTGGAGGCTCGTGAAATAAAAAATAACTTTGTTATGAAAAAACCGCTTAGCCTACCTTGTTCCTCAGTGCATTGCTAGCAAGTAACCGTTTTCAAAAGTAAATTTCATTCATGCCATTTTTTAAGCACGAATTTTTTCCCTTTTTTTCCTTTTTACACCATGTGCGACAGACTAACTAAAAATTGTTCTACTTAAATGCCTGAAACATAATACAATCACTACATGAACGTGTCTTATATGACTCTGACACTCCTTTAAAGTATTGATCTATACAGTATTAGTAGTATTGGTACAATAGTATTGCTCAACTTTCAAGAATTTTTATAATTTATAAACTTACTTCCATTTTTAGGTAATAAAAATAAAAAAAAATAATTCTCAAGTTTATTATTTAGAGAATATAGGTAATGATTAAGATACAAAAATTTAGTTGTTTTTCACAGATTTTCAGATGAAACTTACCTGCGATTAACCCCAGAATCACATAAAAACTTAGCATTAGATTTTAGGTAAAACACAAACGATTCACATGACATCTTATAGGTTTTATCTGAAACTTATCAGAGGTTTTTTAAGAGGGTTATACAATTTTATACTCAGTAAATACGTGATTAGATAAAACTTATACCATTCTTATAATTTTACAGATTATTGTAATGAACCTAAAGATGATGGAGTTTGCACAGACAAAGACCCTAGTGCCCTAATAAGATTTTATTATGATTCTATAGACAACGAATGCAAACAATTTACATATACTGGTTGCGGTGGAAACAAAAATCGATTTAACGATATAGAGTCATGTAGGGATAGATGCATGATCTACGGTGAATATTATTGAAAATATTTTATCTTTATTGCACTATCTCTTTCAGTTCTATGACTTTCTATCCTTAACAACAATGTCCATGAAAATACATGAAATATATTCAATTATTTCAGGCCGACCGATAGATTGTGTATTATCAGAATGGGAAGATTGGGTTGGATCATGCACCGATTGTAAAGGAACCAAGACCAGAATAAAAAAAGTTTTGGTAAATATTATCTATACACTTTCGTACTTTCTACTTGGACACCTAAATACTAGTTTTTTCGTTTCTTAGGTTGAACCTAAAAATGGTGGACGTCATTGCGACATAAAATACGACGTTAAACTATGTTGCAAGGAATCATCACACCATTATGGTTAAGTAAATACTACAAAGAAATATACATGAATGACTAATTAAAAATAGATTATCTTTATTTATAATGATCAAACACTACCAAACATATATAGATATTACCTAAAAACAGATTAAAAATAATTTGTTCTTAGGAATAATTTGTATATGGCTGATTATCACGAAAATGATTGTTTTAATGCTTTCACTCGAGTTACTGATGTTTTAAAAATATTTTTAAATTGTCAAGAAGACAAAATACTTCTAAATGTATTTAACAAATGAGAATAAATAATTTAGCTTTTCATACAAATTTATATGAATGGTTATGATATACGTAGCCTATGTAATTACCGCAGTATGTATTCTAACAAAACGCTAATAAAAATTTTGTTAAGTTTCGGATTGTATGTTATATGAAATAGGTTCCATAATTTACTCGACCTTTGACAGAAGAAGAGAGGTTGTTCGTATTTTTATTAATCTGTTACATCATCAATGTGAGACGAAAGCTTCAATACCTACTCTTAATAAAACAAAACAGAACAAAAATAGTAGTTTCATATCTAAATCCGACGACCTCCTAGTAAATGTAAAACACCAACAATCAAAATTCCAATACACGCACGCGTGCATTTTTTTAAATACACCAGTTTACATCATCATCAAATCATCATCTCAGGACAATCCAAAACTCCCAGAAGTCACAATAACTCTGACCAAGCCGAGTATAACCATCCAGCCTCTTTACGCTAACCACTTACCGATCGAAGACGCAGCAGCAGGAATAAAATACCTGCCACTACCGGACTACGCAGCGAGTTTATAGCAATAAAACTGTCGGCCGGCAGTAAATTTTTACCGCGGCGGCAATAGCGTCGCGCTCTTTACGGCTCTTGGCAAAAAGCGAAAAGACGAAAATGAAAAGAAGTAACGACGCTCGAGCCGTGGTTGGCCAGCGACGCATCTAATGGCCTCCTCGATGCGCAGAGTCGCCGCGAGCACGTGTGTCATTATTTCAATTATTTCATTACTCGCTACCAGTCGTGCCCGATTTAATGCATATAATCAAGAGTCTATGTTATTGCCCGGGTCCCTCTTGGTCAAGCAGAAGGGATATATGGGTGGAATGAAAATGATGCGTGTTCGTGGTTAGGAGTAATGCCGCCTGAGCGCTTTCGTGGTCTTTCTTGTAGATGATTTTATCGGTTGAGATGTGCGTTAGTTTTGGTTTTTTTAGAGGTGATTTGCATGTATAAGTGTATTAAAAATGTTAAACAGTTCGTCGTATTTTTAGATTGAAAACTTTAGTATCTCTGATTTGAATTTATCTTTCGCAAGCAAAAAATCACGCTTTTTCAAAAAATGTACCGATCACTTATTGATCATTGAAAACTATAGAAAAACCTGAACCGCCATATAATCGTCACTTAAAATCGCCTCGCATAACACAGACAAACCTCAATAAAAGCAAAACACCGACATTCTTAAAGAAAAAAAGCAACCAACACCAAAACTCGAAACCTCTCAAATAAAACTTCACTACCCACTCCCAACGAACGATAATAACAGCCCTCCAGTTTTATTTTCTATCCCTGCGCCTCCAAGATCCCCTGCGCACATCCGCACTCGCTCTCCAAACCAGGAGCAAAGAAAAAGCCAGCGAAAACCAAAAGATGATAAATACGTAAGAGCTCCACACTATACCCTCCCCGGCTTTTCCCGCCGTACACGGATTTTAATAACCGGCGTAAATTTACACTCGCGCAGCTTATACGCTCGCTCGCCACGAAAGAGAGAGAGAGAAGTTAATACATTTTACGGCGATGCATTCGCGCGATCCTCAGGAACAGCAGCACGCACGCGTGCGGAGAGTAGTAAATAGCCGCGCGGCGCGCATAGTGGCTACTCGGTCTTATCGGCGCCTGTTTTCAAGAGTCAGCCGGTCGCCGCGCGCGGAAAAAAGCGCTAAGAGCTCGGCGTCACGCATATCGCGCGCCGGATATGGAAAGTTCGCGCGAACGCTAGATCGGCTTCGATCCCTCGTTTTCTGCATGCGAGATGGTTGTGTTTTTTTGCTTTTTTTTTGCAGCGGCGCTGCTTGAAGCGAGGATGACGAATGGCCCTTTGTGCTCTTTAGGCTGGAAGAATGTAGGCCTCTCGACGTTTACTGCCGGTTAAGTAATTTTTCCTGAGCTGGATCGCGTCGTTAGCCAGTTGTTTTCAGCTTGCCGCCTGGGAGTGTGAGGTTTTTGGGGTGGGGTGAGGGTGAGGTTTGCGGGGAGGTGGTTGAGTGGGTTTCGTTTGGGTGGTTGGTTTCGATTTGCTTTTTATGGAGTTTTGGAGGAATTTTTAGGATGACATGTAAGTTTAGGAATATTGATGAATTGAAGGAGTATTGATGAATTTTGTTAATTTAATCTTTTCATGAAGTTAAATTTACCAACTAAGTTTGTATCATTGAAAAATAAACCGTAAAGTTGATATTTTACTATAAGTAATGAAAACAGTTGCACACAAAGGTTGTAAATTTTTCAATTTTCAATATCTACAAACCAATATACCCAAATAACCTATCCGTTTTCTCTCAAAATAAACTCAAACATTTTCCATCAAACACACAAAACCGAACCTTACACAAACTCTCTCCAAACCATCGCACAAACCTCCCCTCCCAAGCCCAAACTAAAAAACACCCTGCTTAGCTTTCCCGGTCATTAAAAAATTCCTCCGCGATCGGCATTTTTCGGATGCCTCTCGAGCCCATCGATACACGCACGCAGCCAAGATATCGCGAGAAAAAAAGGCAAGAAGCGCGCTAGACTCTAGGGCTATACGCGCATCCCTTTTTAACGATGTCGTAATAACTTCCTGGTCGAAGAGAGAGAGTCGGAAACTAGTAATGGTCCATCGGCTGTGCGTTTCGCGCCCATAAAACGCGATGTGCGCGCTCCAGCTCGCGTCGCTCTTTAAGAAAGTCCAGAGAGAGAGAGAGAGGAGGCTTTTTTTGCCTTTTATCCCCCCGAGCGGCGAACGAGGCGTTATTACATGTAGAACGAAAGCAGCCGCGCATGCCGAAGAAGCCGCATGCGCGTATGCGGCTATGTAGCCTCGAGCCGTGCGTCGCTCCGGCATTTTCACTTAAACGACGATTTCAAAGATGCGTACGCGCGCGACGAGTTGGATATACGCTTGGAGATGGGCTTTTTTTCCTTTGGATGTTACGGTTCTTTCGGTGCGATTTCTCGAGGTGGGGTTCGAAGCTGGTGCTGAGTTGTGGTGTGTACTGGATGAAAGCCATTTGCGATTAAGTTTTTGATTATTGGGTAAACGTTTTATTTGATCGCGAGTCTGTATACTATAGATTTTTAACGTGATCACAAGTTACTTAAACTTCAACGATGAATTTTCATCGACGCTATTGAATTATCCATCCGCAAGCAGTCATTTGCGAAGCTATTGTGTTGCAACGAATCTAGAAGCATAATTTCGCCAAATTACAAACTACTTCAGCGAACGAATTAAACGCTCCGCGGCTCCAAGATCATCATCCTCTCATTCAATTCTCTTCACTCGATATGCGCGCGCGGCAGCCCGAGCATCGCGCAAAACATCGTTATTACACCAAAGCGCGCGTTAATACACCTTAGCCGCCTAAAGAGCCGCTTCTGCATTCGAAACTCTCCAAGTTTAAACTAATTAGTACTCTCGCATCAAGCCAGCCGCGCGGCCCGGCAGGAAAAATCCAGCGGCGCAAGCTCCATTAAGTTTCTCCATAAATTAAACTCCGACTTCGACGAAAAAGCCGCGCCGATTGAAATGGTAATAAATTAATAAATTAATTAGGCGCAGGCCTATCTAAATAGTCCGTAGGCCCCGCGTATATATACATAGACTCAGCAAGCGCGCGAGTCACGCGAGCGGCGCGTAAATTAATTATATTCAGGAGGCGCGCAGGAGGGCGCTAATGAAAAGTGCAGAAGTCAGTAACCGAGAAAATTACAGAAATTATATAGAGAGAGAGGATCGAGTTCAGCGATGAAAAGAGAGGCACGCCCGTAATGCCGAGCAGTGGTATCGGGGAGTTGGGAGTGTGAATGTGTTGTTTGGCTGCTGATGGTTTGTTGGCGGGGTTAATGAGGTTGCTGGAGTGATTGGGTTCTGAGAAGGGTTTGTGGGAGTTGGATTTTGATTAAGGAAATTTCTGAGAGTTTTTGTTAAAAGAGTCAGTTGCTTGTTTAATTTTTGTTTTTTCTCTTTTTTAAGACCGTAAATAATGAATAATAGTTGGAAAATGATTGTTTTTTTTTATTTTATAGAAAATGGGATAATTTTTTTATTTTTGAAGATGTTTATCTACAATTTTTACATTGTTTTTTTAATTGATGTATGTTCAAAATCTTCTTTTTATTCAAAAACTTTTTTATTCATTTCTCCTCGTATAAATAAAATGAACATACCATAGTTTAACAACGACACCATATTTTTTGTAATCAAAGTTACACTATTCCGTCAAATATACACACCCCCAATTCAAATCCACATTGCCATCTCCAAAAATCAACCACACCGCCACCTCCTTAAAAACACTCGAACATCTAAAAAACCCAACCTCTCACCCTGAACCACACCACCGACCATACAAACTCACACTTGCCCCAATCACACAAAGCAAGCGACTTTTTCAGTCCTCCTCTGCTCGTAAACAGAGCTCGCGCCAGACACATATAAGCGCGTCTGGCGGTACACATCGCCGAAGGCGGCGATTGTT
>JAPYZA010002453.1:2586-43479 GCA_030522685.1 Eupelmus azureus | reverse complement strand
GATGATGCAGATGTATAAAACGCATGCGTGCGAGAGCATCGTTTATTGTTAACCAACGAGCGCTCCGTTTCTAATAACAACTCTTTTTTTTATTTCCCTCTGATCCGTGGACGAGTTCAAGGGTTGACCATAATCGACCTTGCGAGCAGCTTTATGATTTATCACCGAACTGCCATACTTGCGCGTTAAGCTCGTACTTACGAGCGCGCGATAAATATTCATCGGGCGATACGTTAGGCGCAAAAAGCATCGTTATATGCACGTATAGGGCCGTTAAAATTTCGTAGCGCTATATACATCCGCGCGCGGCGCGGCGAGTATTTTCCCGCGGCGCGTGAACGATAATTTCCATGCATTTCGAATTTATCGCGACGCCGAGGGCCGTATTTTCGCGGTGTTTGTTACTCGGGGCCAGCTTAATCATTTTAAAGGCGGACAAAAATGAGGTTCTTTATTCGCGCGCAAATTAATGGCGCGCTCGCGCGCGAGCGAGGAAACTGCTTATGTCGCGTTTATATCTCGGCTTAAGGCAAGGAGCTTTCAGTGAAATATGCTATTTGGAAAGCTCTGGGCTTCTCGAAATAATCACTGCGCGCTGGCGCACTGAAGTCATTTACTTCGCTGTTTAAGCGCTTTGACTTTTGTATTATTTTCAGGATTGTTTGTCAGGATTAGCGGGGAGGGCGAATAGATGAATAAATCGGGTTCAGGGACTAAACAAGCACGTTATGCTAGGTTAATCTTTGGGTATTATTTAGTTTAAAATAGCTTCATTAATACTAATGAAATATGCGTAAATGACTAATATTAAACGTCTTTAAACTTTACCATTATTTTCTATTTAACTACAAAAATCATTAACTCCTCATTAAATATTAACCCACCATAAAACCAACAGAGACAGAGCGATGCGTACTTAAAAATATATGTAATCCCGAAAAGTTCGTCCGTAAAAGTACCGACGAGCACAGACTTTTAAATCGCTAAAAGGCGAGCTTAATTCACCAACTAACGGTAAAAATAACGTCATTGTTCTTTTTCTTTTTAAAGAAATCCTTCGGTAGGATGGAATCCTTAAGGTACTTTCTCTGCAAAGCAGGCGAGACTTTATGACGATCGTCCGGGACGCGAGTGCGGGGGACCATAATCGCAGAGACACTCCATGTAGTAAAAGGTCGCTTCTCCTTACGATTTTTTTTCCTTCCTCTCTCTTAAGGAGCGCTGCGCTCAGTTTCGTTGACAAACTTATTGCTCGACATGTCTCAGGAGCGAAACGTTGTTTCATGGCGTGCGAATTTATTATACAGCAAAGTAACTGTAATAGTTGTTTATTTTCGACACTCGAGTGCTAAGGAGTCTTAGAAATTCCAGGAAGCTTGAAATTGACTAAACTTGAAACTTGTAAATTTATTTGGTAAAAATTGCTTAGTTTATCTGTATTTAAAGTAATGGTGTTGGATCAATATTAACATTCTGCTCGTAACGGATTAACCATGTTTTTAGTTTCCGTATTGTCCGTACGTTATTCATAACAAGTCAAATACAAATGCGAATTTGCACGCGAAATGCGAGTGCCGCAATAATATTGCGTCGATGCGCATTTATTTTCGGAGGAAAGTGAGAGTGTCACCGCGCAGTCTGCGGCTAATAAAGCTTAACTTTACGAGTCGCCTCCTCTGAACTGCAACTCTATTTACACGACGTGGTGTCGGGAAAATATTCATTCATAAATGTAGTGGACTTGGATTTTTAAGATAAAATGTAATAAGTATTATTAATTCAAAAAGCAATAAAAAATAAATTTGACAACAAATAACTGTGGTTTCATTATACTACTATTAACAACTGTAAAGATTATAGTTTTATTTAAATTTGAAAAATTTCGTTCAAATGTAATTTTTAAATGTGTTGCTATATAGATTTAAAATTTTGTGCTGATATATCGATAATGTATCATTACTGAGGGAAACTATGTCTTGGATGAACATGTATAGCAATAAAATAGAAAATTTTCAAACACGTTAATTGATTTCTTTTGTTACCTCTGTTTGGTGCTCCCACCTCGCGTACGTAACCACCCTGTTACGTAAACATTGTCTATCAAAGATAGTAATTTGATTATAATTCGGGATTCATTTTATCGATTGATCGCTCTATGTACCATATCACTACGTAAACCATAATTTTCTCTTGATGGATTATCAGTTTTGATAAGCATCGTTTATAAAAAAACGTACTAAAATTGGCAATAATCTTCAATAAAAACACTCAGTTTTCAATTTTCGCGAAAAGAAAATTTGTCAAATATTGTAATAGATTAATAGATTTGATATTAATAGATTAGTTTATCTCGAAAAGAACTTTTAAGTTTTCCCCTGTTTGCTCCCTGTTTGCCATTTCAGCTCGATTACGCAGGTATCATCCTGGCAACCCCGCGTGAAAGTCCATTTCCCCATGATTTAAGATGCTTTTCAATTATTAACGTCGCTGTCCGTCGCGACATCGCTTTCACCTTCGTTTCGTCGCGGTCACGGCCATTGTCTCTAACGCACTTACGATTAAAGTACATGTTTTGTTACCTTGATTTTAGGGGCTATATTAAATCTGGTATGATGTGTAAATTTAGTTATTGGTAATAAAATTGGACACTAATTTCTATTTAGTTGTCTAATAAGATACGTTATTAATGTACTCGGAATTTTAATGACTATTTAGTATTAAATGGCGATTCAAACATTTATGATAATTCAAATAATGTTTATGATAATGATTTTTAAATTTCATGGACCTATTCTTAGATGAAACCGCAACAGCATCCTTTGAACGAAAGAATTCATTCCCCTTTAGAATTACTTCCTACGACCATGGTACAAATCCTATATACACTCTCACATGACCGCGAAAGCTCAAACGCGCCATCAAACGGTCAGTACCCACCCAGAAACACCTAGCCGCGCTCGGCTCCATCTCAATCGCCGCTTTACTATACCCACGACACACAAAGCCGTCGCCAACACTCATATAGGAAGTCTCTCACCTCGCCGACCATAACACCTTGCGCAATCGGCGAATCGAAATCCGCCGCGATTTCTCTGATTGATTCGGGACTTTCTCTCCTCGCTTCCCCGGCTATAGCCTCTTCCTCTCCGCGCGAAATTGGTCCGGTAATTGCGGCCGAATTTTCAGGAAAGCGCGCAAACGCCTCGCGGGAGCGAATTAAGATTCGCGCCTCGCGAGCCGTCTGCTCACGTGTGGTCGCCTATAGCGTAACGGAGCATTAGGCGAGATTGTTTTTAGCGGCGCGGTGGCGGCTCCGATGCGCGCGGATTTTACGTGGATTAACGACCGGTCTGAGCTACGCGAAAATACGCCGGAGCTGTGTTTAGATAAGTATTGATGCTTTTCCTCGTGTTGCGGCATTAGAGGCGCGCGCTTTCACTCGTCCGAGCGCGTGTATCGCGAGGACGCGTCGATTTTTTGCGGCAGCGAAAAGTTGATGAAATTATCGGATAAGGGAGATATGGGAGGACGGTGGGTGGGTAATTTGAAAATTTTCAATTGAATGATTTTGGATTGTTATGATTTTCAGGGTTTTTCTTGTGGGAAGCGCAATAAATAGCCGGGATTATGGGCTTTAGGAGAGGCCTGGCTTACCTATCTCTGACATTATCTACTTGTAGCGGATAGCCGGCGAGTGGCTAGACAACTTGATTCTTCATTATAGTAATAGAATGAAGCATTATCGGAGTGTTTATCTTTATCTTTGAGGTTGAATCTATGTTTTATGATTTTAATTGTGGATTAAAAATTGCTGCGGATAACTTGTTAAGATATTTTTGTTTCGCTATACTATTTTTTTTAAATTATTATGAAAAATGAAATACCTAAAAGGGGTGATGTGATGCTTCAATACGAATAATTTATCCTGTCCAAATAAAGAATTAATTAGGTAATTTAGTTAGCTTTTGATTACAGATGAATTATGCCTAATAAAACAGCAGATGTGACTAAAATTTTACCTAAGAATAAATTACTTATTTCTTTATTTTTTTACAATGCAACATACTTACATGATACTACAAATAATTAATTCACAAACTTCAATTCGCATTTGCTGATGAAAGTTTTGGATGCGAACATTAAAAAAAAATTATTGCATATTTATATTGATTTTAATGCAAAATTTCTAATGTAATTTTGTATTACATTTAGAGTAAAGTACATTAATTTTCTTTAATGTACGTAACAAAAAATTGTTTTTTTTTTTTAATTTTAAACATATAACAGTGCACATATAACAGTGCACAACGAATACATGCCTATACACACAACCACATTCACAGATTAATAAAACCACACATACACACGTAACGCACTCTCTAAACTAAACTCACTATCAGCTCATAATTCACACCGAGTTTCATGAACTCCCGCGATACATCATCCTCGTAATTGGCCGCGCTCTTTAACAATCGCAAACGCACGGCTAAACAATTACACGATTCACGCTTTTCCGGAAGTCACGGTATTTAGACACGCAGGCGTTAAAGCGCGTCGGCCGCGCGCATTACATAAAGCGGGCACAATCGTGCGTATACACATACGCAAGACGATTGACAAGCACGACTAATGCATTTCGCGTACGCAGGTTTCTCGTACGCTCTGTCTTGAAATATGTAAGCTGGTAATGGTGATTTTTAACGTTTCGCGCGTTCGGAGCATTTGATTAGCTTCCTCTTCAGGACTGATTAAAAATTAAGAATATGTGTAAAACATATCAATGTCGGTTGTTCGAAAAAGATTTACAGATTTAAAAAATAATTTACATCAAGTCAAGTTACATTATCATTAGTAGTTTACATTATCATTCAAGTCATTTGTTTTTAAGTCTTGATAATATTTCGTCCCTTGAATCGAACGATTTTGTATATGAGAATTCTCATATAAATAATCGATGTGTACTTTTTTCTAACGACAATTCGATGTGTACTCTTATTCCATTCAAGCGACGATTTCTCCCGGAGCCGAAGTGATGTTATAAAGCCGGTGGCAACCGGAGAGGTTACGATTACGTAATTACATTACGATAAGTTCAAACAAAATTCTTTTTTCCTATTACGTGTAATTAAAGGCTTATATTTGCATAAATTTTAGTTTTAACAAAATATCTCTGTGGTGTTTTGTAGTTTTAATGAATAATTACAACCATGAAAGTTTAATAAGAAAACTGTATCTCTCTAGATACTGTTGTCTACGAGTGTAACATTGCCATAATCAGTCAAATTTGTAATGTAATAAATCTAAAACAAGCAGTGCGAGTATCTGTCTTCAAAATAATTAACATTACAATACAGCACGCAAGCTTAAGCATATAAATAACTCAAATTTCTCAAAATTCCCGCTTAACAAACAACTCACATTTCTCCGAGGCATCATGCCTACAGCAAAAAAACGCCTCACAGTTCAAAATCGCGTATATCACGTCTCACCCCCCGAGTAAATACAAATTCATACATCTCAATGATTTACATCTACCGGCATCTCTCCCTCTGCGCGATATCACGAAAATCAAAGCGCTCATTAAGTCAATCCCTTCGCGCGACTTCGATTCTGATTGAAATACGGCGAATTGCCGGGCTTTGTGTCGAGTATGTCGAAGTCCGGTAAACGGGGTGCAATAAAATCCGCGATAAGATCACGCAAGTGACGCGTTAATTCACTGAGGCGCGCACCACCTACGCGGCCAGCTTTATTACACAGGCTAAGGTGATAAGATCGGACATTGCCACCTTTCGTTATGATGCGAGAGTCGATGTGACTTTGGATTTGTTTTCTTTTTTGTTACGAGGACTTTTTAGAGCGATGGTAATTGTTTTGTAATATTTCACGACGTACTTATGGTATTAAAATTGGGATGGTTTGCTTTTAGTAGATTTTTTGGTTGTGTCGAGTAGTTTTATGACGATGATATTTAGTGTTCTGTAAAGATTTCGAGTTTTAAATGAAAGAAAAATTATTGTTGAAAATCATTTATTATACTTGCAAAAAGTTGAAATTTATACATCAATATGAAATATATATATCACTATGAAATATACTCGAAGTTAAGAAAAACACTCCTATGCAGTTTATCATTAAACAATTGCAGATTATTATTCTTGTCTTTTATTTTTTAATACGATTATCAATTTACGATTTATCGCACACCGCAAAGGAAAAATCATCATCACGAGCACATCCGTTTCATCTGTTTCTATTCCATTATTACATTCAAATCCATATATTTTAATAACAGGAAAGATTCAGGCCTTGAAGACTAGTTTCGAGAAACCCAAAGTCAGCTTGAAGTTAAGCTTATGATTTACTAACCGCAAAGAAATATTTACTAGGCCGAGCTTCTCGTAAATTAATATAGTTAAGCGATCTCGGTTAATATATTAACAACTTTTCTCGCTCCCCAGCTCTGGCAATGCATCATCGAAGTGGCTATTTTTACACTCCACTTCAACTTCAGCTCTCCCAGTGCATCCAGAAAGAAAACAACTTTTCACACCAGCCCGGAACGCATAACAATTTCTCAGCTCGTTTCGTAACCTAATGCACACGCGAATTTCACTCTCGCGCTTATTAATTTAAAGAAGACGACTCCTCACGATCTGCCATTATAATCGATGCCGAAGACCTCGCGACGACTCAATCGTCCCCTCGCGTGCGCGTGCCTAATTCGCGCGGTTATTAATCACAACGGTGCGTGATTATACTCAAAGCTGTGCGTGAGAACCCGAAGTACCGAGACAATGCCGATATATTTGCGCGCATAAATTAATGTATTTTCATCTGGAGGAGTTTATTGTTATTGTTGGTAAGAAAAGTGGGGGACGATGGGACTGTTAGAAAGCTACGAGAGCGCCAGTTTGTTAATACGGTTTAAGGCGGCATCTGTAGTTTTGGCTCGTAAATCAGCGGCTTCGACAAATTGATAACTCGTTGCTGGAGGAGTAGGTGCGCTTAAGGATGATTCATTGATTATCAGGGTGCGAGTACGGCAGTTCTTGAGGAGAAGATTTAGTGTGATTAGGACAGTGTTTGTTCGTTTTTTTTTATTTTTAGTATTCTAAACTGGCAATTTTAGTCTCGTCAAATGTACACTGAGAGATTTTTTCGGTTATAATTAATGATATCTCAGTAAAGTTGGAATGTGTTGCAGCTAACGTAAAAAGTATAGTGATTTGCTATATATGTAGTTTTTACCGTGACGATCTACAATTTTTAAATTAATTGCAACCCATCTCAACTTTACCGTGATATTTCATTAATTTTTACCGAAACATTATCTCCGTGTAGCATTTTAAAAATGGTTTTGGGTCCAATTTATCTTGCGCAAAACCCTAGATAAATCAGTGATTCACGAATATCTTCATAATAATATCACTAATTCTCTGTTTCTGTCATTCGGTAGAGAGCTAAACTCTGTGCCTGTGTAGAAACCATTGCGATATCCGGCACATTTTACACGTTGCCTTGGCTATAATAACAATAATTTGCCCTCGAGGCAGCTCTGGTAAGTCACGAGATGTTAGTCGTCTCTTTTTTCGTCTCTCTTGTTCGCGAGACACTTGGCTTGGCTCGAGCGACAGCAGGAGAGTAAAATAATGGAGGAAAGAAAATGAAACGGATAGAGTCGCTAAATTTGGGTTTTTATCTATGTAATGGAGAGTGAAAAAATTGATTTAAATTCGAATTTATGGATTAATTTATTTATCGGTACAAGTTAGTCAATATATAAAGAACAGGTGAAGGAATGAGGAATAAGGACCAAATAAAATAAGATTGATCATTCAAACGATACAATAATCATTGTTAATTATTTATGACTTGAGAAGGATTATGTTGTAGTTGAGGTGCCTGATAAATCTGTTTTAGTTGCTGTGGATTCTGGTATTTGTAGTCGTTATAGCCGGCTTGGCTTCGTCGTCCCGCCATCAGCGAGTGGGTAAGCCCAGTGTATCTCCTTTAGAATAAGAATTTGAAACTGGGAGCCTTACGGTGAATACAGACACCTCAACAAAAAAAATCATCCCTGGTAGAAAATTGATCATATTCTGGGCAGAATTTCTGGTTAACAAACGTTAAAATGCATTTCCAAAATTTTTAGATAAGTGTTATTTTAACATTTGTTAACCCGAAATTCTGCCCAGAATATGGTTAATTTTCTATCAGGGATATTGGACGTCGGCACAACATGCAGGAGCCACACCTGAAGCTGTCCCCAAGCATAGTCCAAACAAGCACCCTTCGGCTTGGCAGTAATACTGCCATGCCGGAAATAACATTTGTACTGGGATATACAGGTAATATTCTCTGTCAATATCGGCGATCGTCGCCCATCTCAACTTTGGCTAAAGATGCAGCCATGCGGATGAGGATGTAATAAAATTCACGCTTGTATACAAAAATTGAAGTTAAGTCAATAAGCAGTTAATTCAGCAGGTAGGACTTGTGACAGTTAAAACTCCTGTATCTTTCGCCGGCTCTGTTCATACTACTATACTAGCGCTTAAAAAATTAGTTTATTTTTTAAAAATTCATAATTATACATTTGATTAAATCACAAAGCTTCCTTAGTGAGTATGCAAAAGAACTAACAAAATAAATCGACAGCACACTTAAATCACAAAAATAATTAATCGAAGCGCTTATACATTCGCGCCACTTGCATTGCATCTCGTTTAATTAAAAATCGTCCGATCTTAACTTTATCGAGCTCGTCCCCATTAAGAGAACGAGAGGACGGTCACGCCGGAATTTACAACCTGGCGGTTTGTACAGCTGTCCGACGCTCTTCGGCCAGGCCGAGTACTTTAATACGGCGCGCCACATTAATTCGCGAGTGCGCTGTCAAAATGCCTGAGATATCATCATTAGGGGGTCCTTACGTGAGCGGTGCGAGAGTGAAGCTCGTTGATTGCAGAAGGCACGATGTTCTGGTTTTTAAGTTGCATGTTTTTTTTCGTGACTTTAATTATATTATTGATGATGTGAAATGATACATTGTTGAAAAAGAACAATGACATGCGTTGTTACAGTGTTGTTCCTATCAACATTTTTTAAGAATTGAGGGCTCATGCTTGTCAAAAATTATGAATGGATGCTAATTGAAAGAAATGTTACATTAAATGTTTTGAAATTACGACTTTATTGGACGATTTCGATTAATTCCGATATTTTCGCCAATCCTAGTGGAGGATATAGCAAAAATAAACCTAAAATCTATTTTCTTTGAACTGCGTAGCTTGTATAAGTTATTTACAGATCTTCTAAATATTCGAATTTTCTCCATCATAAATTCTCCACAAAGAGTTATTCGCTAAAATTCAGTGCTTCCGAGAGCGCGGCGGACGATTAATGAAAACGGCAGTAACGACCCTTCACTGCGCTCGCCCACGCATCGAAATCATCGCTCACATTACGCACGTAATGTTCCATTGTTTCGCCAAGCGTCTTCGCACTTGCTGCTATCGTTTCGGTGTATAGGGCTGTTACTGTTCCGCTGTAAGGCTGTGCTTCCGGAGTTGTCAACTCCACGCGGACTGTGGTTTTTTGTAAGTTCTATCATTTGAAGTTGTTTTGAGTAATCGTGATGAGTTAAATGATGATACCAGGATCTGTACAACGTACAACTTTTGTTGATTATGTATACTTTCTCAAACTAATAACTTCTATTTTAATGTATTTAATTCTTTTTAAGCAATTTCAACAGTATAGATTCATGGTTCAAAGATTAAAGTTAATACTTATTACGAAATTATCTCACAAAAATTTCTGAATAATTTCTTTTGTATAACTCAAGAATAAACAAATCGTCCTCTACTTTCCCCGCAAAACACATACACACTCGATATTGCATTCACCAAACAGTACTCATTTGCATCCGGTGCATTGCCAATGACAGGTCAAGAGATCCTTCAGCAACCATCATAAAAACACACTTCAGCATTCTAATAACCAGCGCTCGCAGCGTCGCTTTCATGTAATAACCCCATACGAAAATTCGCGGAATTCAAATGAGAGCATCACTGGCTCTCGGAGAAAGAGAGCTCACGGATCGGGTTTCATTGATCTCAGGGGCTGACACGCGCAGGACGAAAACGAAAGTGGCTGCACGCGCGCGCGCTTCTCGTGCAGTGTCTCGGAATTCTTAGTACATACGCACTTGTGCTCGTGTTTATCTGCGCGTGCGATCGGTCACGTGTGGAACGTGCGCCTCTCGTGATTTCATTGCGGACCTGAAAATGACAAGAGAGAAGAGGAAGCCTCACAGGGTCTTTGCATTCACGTGCTGCCCGTTCGGTCATTGTAATTTTCGCGGCTTGTAGGGCTGTCATTTTCTTAATTAGCCGAGCGGACTGTTTCTTTGGGGTGTCTCTTGTAGGGGATGAAACCTGGAGATGAGTTACGTAACGCTGGAAATGTCTGGGTAGGAAAATAGGTCGGTTATTCAATAGCTCAAGTGAAATTTTGATTAGGTATGCGTAATCATCTACAGTGAAATTTAATTTCACACGACTAGCCCAAGAATAGTAATACTACAAACGTGCACAGTTAAACATAATCCTAGAAAAATATGCATATTTCTCCACGTAGGCCCTAAACAACGATTAATAAGATTTCTGATCTCATCAGCTTTATCGTAGATCTCGTCAAGTTCAAACGCCTGATTCCTAAATCGCATTGTACCATACTGTAGAAATAAGTTCTCCAAAAAAGTTCAAAATTATTTAAGTGTGTTAAAATCATTTTCTCGAAATCTTTCCTTTGATATTAATACTTTATACAATATAGTACGTTGTGAGTAATCCATAACTATCCTATTTTACATATACATATATATTTTTGGTTTTCTTCCTAACATGTAGTAACCTAGTATGGTACTTTTACTTAATTGCCAATATTATTTATACAACCTTAAACACAGAGAAAAGTTCGTAATTAAACTAGAATTGATACGTTGCGCGAAAACATATTAGAAGTCCAATTCCAAACTACGCAAGTCCAAGCCTCATCAATCTGCGGATAAACTTCACTAAAACCCTGATATCACCCGGTTATTACAAAACAAAAACACTATACCTTTCTCGCCCAGATGTCCCTTGTACTCGCACTTTCTCAAACCTGCGTATCAACCGATCGCGCGCATAAAGTTTTGACTGCAGCTCCGGGTTCGTTGCTCGGGGCGTAGATAAGCCAAGCTCGCGACGCGACGATGAAAAATGCGCCAGGCTCAAGTTTTCGATTTTTATTAGCGTCCGCCACGATGCGACTTCACTTACCCGGCGATGTTTCACTAATTGCGCGATGCGTATCTCATCGCGGGACAAGAAAAATCAACGAGACAATGATAATACGCGAAAATACGCTGTGTAGCCCCCCCGTGGACAGGACCCACTTTTACTCGTGGCGTTTACGCGCTGTTTACTGTGGGAGTTGAATGCTGGTTCTGTGAGCGACTTTTAATGTTGTATAATATTATTCTTTTGAGATGCAAGCATTTATGATGATAGGATACTATTTTTTATTTTTATTTCTTTTTAGTTGAAAAGTAGTAAGCAATGAAACCAAATTAAAGAGATTAGGAAACATTAAAATTTATTTTGCATTAGTGTAAGCCACTGATGAATATGCATTATTATACGTTCCCTGGTAGAAAATTAATTAGAATCTGACCAGTTATGTTATTGCTTAACATATCTATCTGAATTTTGTTTAATTTTCTATCAGGGTTACTTTATTTGTTATAATAAGTAATAAAATAATAAGTAATAAATAAAATACAATTACAGGAAAAATGATCTCCATATTTAATTATTAATATTTGACTACAACTTTAAATTCGATTAACGAAAAAATGTATAACCAACTAAAAATCAAGAACACGTGAAAGCACGCTTGGATTTTCTACTTTTCTTAAAAAATGCGCGGCGTACAATCACGCCTCAGATCGAGCGATTTTCTTCTCACGATGACGTGGCCGTAACGTTAAGAGCACACGCGAAACAAGCCTGAGAGGGCTAACATCGGCGCGGTCATAATTAAGAGATTGTCTTACTTCTTGTTCCGTGCCGGGGAAAAAGGCAGTTTCACATGCGCGCTCGCGCCTTTTCGATAACATCATTATTATGACTAGAAAACGGCTTCATCTGACAAATGGACGCGTCAGTAGCTCCTTTGTTTTGATTAGAAAGCGCATTTCGTAACACAAGATTCTAATTAAAACAAGGAATTTTTCAATATGGTTCTTTTTCCCAAGAATAGAGTGCCTGATTTATATTTGGCTAGAGGACATCATTTTAAAAGTGGATTTTTTTAGCGAAGCGATTTATAGCATGTTGAGTGATCAACAGTCGACTGTTGTTATTGATTGAGATGAAAGTTTATATAGAAAATGACTTTTTCCCATTAAAGGAATTTGGATATAACCTTCAATAGATTAAATATAAAAATAAAATAATACTTAAATAACAGTAAATATTCTTGTTAGATATTATTTGGTAAATTTATCTGTTACATTAATGCGTAAAATGCCTATAATTAGTCAACAGTTAGTTGATATAGACATTACTGATTATAGTAATTATCTTTATATTTTGCATCTCAATTTACCGTGTATCTATAATATTTATCAAAGCACCTTTTCTAATTAGATTATAGGACTAACTTTATCATCTAACTATAAAAAATTTCAATTTAAAAAACATTAGAAATTGAATATTCCGTTAAACGCAATCCAGAAAAATTACAGTCAAAGTTCATGACTTCTTGCCTCGTCTTACCACACCTGGCTTGTTCCACTTATACCAAATCAATCCGCGCCATATACCTTCCAATAGCTACTCGAGCCCACTTCGCGGCTTCTCACCGCATCAAAAAGAACTCCTCCCACGTTCAACTAATTAACGCGACTCCCTTTGCATCCTCTAATCCAGAAGCAACATCGCTTTTCACATGGCATTCATTCCAGCAGTGCTCCGTAACCCCGGCTCTCCTAAAAAAGGCCGAGCCGCCATATCGCGCGAGCTCGCGCTGCACAATCGATGTAGCCTCGTGCACGTGCTCGTTTCGCGTGTATTCATTTACGTAAATCAATCGTCCGGTGGCATCTCGCGCACCACGGAGAGGGGAACACACCCGTCGCGCGCGCGCGCTGGGCTTTATATCGGCGCGCGCGCGCGTGACTACGACATCTCGATCCTGATTAATGCTCTCCGCGCGCGCGGGCACAACTCGATCCTGATTAATACCATTTGCATGTATACCACCTCGCGCGGTACCAGATAGAGATAGAAAGAGAGAGAGAGAGAAAGAGAAAGAGAGAGACGAGCGATTAATCAGAAGAGAGAGAATGACGAGAAACTCTGAAGGAACTGCGAGTAAGGAAGCGGAGACGTTGGGATAATATTGTGACGATTTCGGGGCGTTATAATGCGCTTTAAAATAAAAAGACATATTTGTGGTTATTAATAAAATTTAGGTAGAATGTGCAAATTTGTGATAGTGGGGTAAAAATTGATGTTTAATTATTCATCACTATTTTTTGCCTTCTCAATGAGAAAGCTTTGTGGCGTAAATTTTTTAGAATTCTATTTTTTGATAATTTCTAATGTGTACCCACTTTACCGGTAGAATTTTGAGGTTAGAGTGACTCATTAAACATTATGTTTTATTAGATTATATTAGAATTACTATTATAGAATTATTAAAATAACATTGAATACGACAGGTACATTAACAAATAATTTACTTAAATTAAATAATAATTATATTATAATGATGTACATACATACACTTTCTTTTTATAATATTATAAATTTTATATAATAAATTAGTGATTAATTATTTGTTTTTATCCCACGAATCTGCATTGAAAAGAACATTACTCAAATTTGCCATGGTTTTAAAACAGAAGTTGCTCTGTTATTACAACGGACTTCACAGCGTCTGTTAAAGCCCTTCACACGCTAACGGCATAAGTCGGAGATAAGAAAAAATAACATTCATTACTATATCTATATATACGAGGAATAAGAGGAATAAGAGCTTATTCTGTCATATATATATATAGATATAGTTACCAATGTTTTTTCCTCTTACGTTCGACTTATGCAGTTAGCGTGTGAAGGGCCTAAAGCGAGGAGTCAGTATAGAGGTGCACGTAAATGATGCCCGATCGTCACTGTAGTCAACAGTTGGCCATCCATTGGTAAAATATTTCCGCTCAGCGCTGATGGAAAAAATTGGCCAGTAATTGGTGAATTGGCCATTTTGGTTCGGAAAATTTCTACCAAGGGAAGAGTCATCTTTACCCGTACGACAAAAATCGGTCTATTTTATAATCACAAATATCTAGCTTATCTTCGAATTAAGAAGGCGTTGAAGGTATTTGAAACCACTTCTCAAAGCTTTAGCAAAATTATTAGTGAGCCTCAGATATGATACTCTTCTTACCAGAGTGACATTTATATTCTTTTCAATATAAAATAAATTGATTATAATTTTATCATAACGTCATCTTTATACATATTTTTGTTTTTAAAAATTTTACTATAACATGAGAAAAATATACATATATTATTTATAACTACAACTCATTCAAGTCACTGTATGGCCTTTTATATCTAATCAGCTTACGTCCGTACGTTTATCAGAATTATGGTTCTTTATTAGTAAAACATTGTTTTTGAACCTGAGAGTTTTTCCATTTTAGTTATGAATCATAAAAAATGTCCACTGAGTGCTTCGATTTCTTTTGTCAAAGCTTCACGCAGTTTTATAAAAAAACTTCAGAAGAGTTGTCAAGAAGTGGAATTCATGGTGTTAATAAACTTACAAGAGTCCTCATAATATTATGTTTAGATGCAATAAAGGAAATTAATAGTGTAATGCTTTCTTATTTAAGTATTAAGCTAATACAGTTTTAGACTTCAGATCAAGGTAAATACATTTTTAGATAATATTCTTCAATTTTATAATTTAAAGAAACATTTGTCATTTAATTGTTTAGCAGGTCAGAATGGTTTTTAAATCCTCAAAATTAGTTTCTCCTGTACTGAATTTTTCCGTAAAGCATCCAATAGTTAGTCCATTTACAGATGAATCAGTAAAAAAGATTGGTTTACATGATGAAGTGTCATATAATATCCTTGTTATAGTTACAGTAATTTATGTGATAATCCTAATAATAGGTTTAATAGGTAATATTACTACATGCATCGTCGTCAGTATAAATAGATCTATGCGAACAACGACTAACTGTTATCTTCTAAATCTTGCAATCTCTGATTTATTACTGCTGATAACTAATATACCATATAAAATTTATATCAATTGGTACCCTGACCAGGTAATAAAAATTATATATTTCTATGATTATTTACTTATGTATAATAAATAAAATAAATAAAACTTACATTTTTTAATTTATTTTGTTTTTCTATTCCAGTACTTTTTAGGTCAATATGGATGCTTCCTTCAATCTTTGATCTGCGAAACGTCGAACAATGTTTCAATTCTCACAATAACTGCCTTTACGATAGAGAGGTACCTGGCGATCTGCTATCCTTTAGTAACTAAAACAATATCAAAATTATCTCGAGCTGTAAGACTCATCATCGCTCTATGGATTACATCTATTCTGTGCGCAATATTGGTAGCATTACAAATGAAGTTTTCCATCACTGATAATAAATCCAAATGCGCTTTCAACGACAATCTTATACCACATTCTTTGGAAATTATGACTCTGATATTCTTTATCTTTCCAATGATTCTAATCACAATTCTGTACATACGAATGGGGTGGACTTTAGTGAAGTCAAGTAGAATGAAGATACATGATTTCGAAGAAAATGATGAGACGAAGTGCTTTTATGATATAGACAGTTCTACTAAAAGAGTTTTAAAGATGTTAGGTGAGTATATATTTTAAAATTTTAAAAATAAAAAATTAATCAACTAGAATATTTAATTGATACAAATTAATACATTTGCAGTGATAATTATACTAACATTTTTTCTATGTTGGGCACCTTTTTATATAGAGCGATTGACGTTCGTTCACACTATAAAAGTTATATATAGTATTCATGATGACAAAATGGTTAATTTTGTTATATTTTATTTTTCCGACGTTTTTCACTTTCTTTCTGCAGTGATAAATCCAATTATATACAACATATCATCGAAAAAGTTTCGTGATGCTTTTAAGGTATGACTACTTCAGAAAGTATGTAAAATTATATACTTAGATCTTCAAATAATAAAAAATAATTTTCGTTTTTTATTAACAGGAAACGATATTTAAATTTTGTGAAATTACATGTTTCTTCATCAACGAAGAAAATCTAACTTCGAATAATATTAAAAACATTGATACATTAAATGTAGCTAAAACTGTTGTTTAAGTATTCATTCAACTAATAATTATTTTTTGTACCAAAAATATTGTCTGTAACTACATATAACAAATTTATTAAAAGTACAGAATAGATAAATCATTTTATGTACTCCAGTTAGCAAGTCAAGCACATTTTTGTGTAAAAATATTTTAAGTATATCAGTATTAAAAACTATTTTATAATAAAATGCTGTTTTTTAAATAAATAATTTTTTTTTGTCTCGACAGTGTTAGTCCCTACTCGGTAATTGAAAATATTTTTGGTCCACTAGGGACAAAAATAAGAACATATTATTAAACAGAGTAAAACAATAACAAATAAGCTATAAAGTTTGCTGGGGTTCCCGGTGACGAGTTGAACGTCCATAAACTACATACTACTATTTTTGTACTTGAAATTTTACTACATTTGCATCTCATTGTGTTTAATACTTTACGTCATAGTTTAGTTTTCCAAAGTGGTTAGATTTTTTTTTATCTGATCAAGTTGTTAACCTGTTGGTACTGAAATTAATGTTATTATTTTATATAAAAATATATTTATATTATAATTTTAATTAACTTTTTTATTTTCCCTACAATTTTCTTATTTTTTCTTTTGTCAAGCATATGTAAAATCATTTCTATCTTATCTATGAGCGTTCGCATGAATATCATCTTAACCGTTCTCTTTTCAGTGCTCATTATTTAGTTATTTCCGTGCTTTTGAACTTAGTCACCATGTACCATCGCAGGAGTTCGCTTACATATAAGATTTTAAAATAAGTTTATTAAAATAAAAATTACTTTTAGTTTATTGTAGATAAATAAATATCTAAATATGGCGTACTCAGCGCTCCTGATTTGGTCAACAATCTCCTATAGTAATAAATCAGCAGACTACAAGCTATCCGATGAACATTATGGTATTCCTTTTGCCGTGCTTATTTTCCTCACATTGATTGATCTATGCATTTTCTTTATCGGTTTTGTGGGCAATATTATTACCTGTATCGTTATCATCGGTAACAAATCCATGCACACTACAACTAACTGTTATCTACTAAACTTGGCAATTTCTGATCTTTTACTTCTTATTGTTGGTGTGCCATATGACATCTACGACAACTGGAATCCTTACAAAGTAAATAATTGTTATAAATTAATTTATAATTACAGCAGATAAATTTATAAAAGGCTATAATTTTGAGTAAGTAATATAAAATTTCATTTCTTTGTTACAGTATCATCTTGGTTTAATCGGATGTTATCTTCATTGTTGTATCTCTGAGATCTCTAATAATGTCTCGATTCTGACAATTACGGCTTTCACACTGGAAAGATACTTGGCTATATGTCATCCATTTGCTGCGCACGGTGTGTCAAGTTTGTCTCGAACTATAAAGTATATTATTGCTATTTGGATTGTAGCTATTATTTGTGCATGCATAATAGCAATGCAAAAAAGAATTGTTAGTTTGGGTGATGAGTCCACATGCTTATTTGATTTAACTCGAAGGGATTTACCATATTCTTTAGAAATAACAACTGTGATTACTTTCGTAATACCAGTGGCAATCATTACAATCTCGTACATTCTTATTGGAATATCTCTCGTTAAATCCAGCAAAATGGTAGCATTTAAGAATAACAGAATTAATAAGAAAGATGGTATTGCAAAAAATTGTAAGTCGCAAAGAATTGATAATTCTACAAACAGAGTTTTAAAAATGTTAGGTAAGTAAAAAAATATCTTAATAGTAGTTCAACATTTAAAAAAGAAGTTCTTAAAAATTTTAAAACTATAATTGTTTGTGTTAATTTAAAATAATAAACATAAAAAAGCAATGCTTGAAAAGAACAAAGAAAATTATAATAATCATTATAAAATTTTTTTTTCCAGTGGTTATTGTTGCAGCCTTTTTTATATGCTGGTTACCTTTTTATATAGTCAGATTGATATTTGTAGTATATGCACCAAAAATTCTTGCTGCATATTCTTACGATAATTTAATAACAATGACCTTAATTATACTTTATTTCGTTACCATACTTTATTTTTTGTCTGCTGCAATAAACCCTATAATCTACAATGTTATGTCAAATAAATTTCGAGATGCTATTAAGGTATGGTTTTTGTATAGAAATGTTGTCAATACTCTAAATAAATATATATGTTCAAAAACTCTATTGCTTTGCAGGAACTATTATTAAAATCTAAAAGAACAACTTGGCTTGTAAACCAACGGGAATCTTCAAACACAGTGACTGAAAGCAATAATACTTTTAATTTTAAAAGTATAAATACTATTGCTTAATCATTTAGTATCTTTATATAAATCCTGTAAATTAAAAATATTCATGAAAATATAAAAAGATAAACAACGATAAATCTTATAAATTAAATACGATCTTCTATTATGTTATCTCTCTAATAAATGTTAATAAGTGTTGTACGTTAAAGAAAATATCATGAATCTTTTTTATCATTCATTAGCTATCTTGTATTGTCCTTCCTGTTGATTTCAATATTTTCATGTTATATACATGCTCTCCACATTTATGTTTATATTCTTTTGTACTTTTAAATAAAAGTTGTTTTGTTTCTGATATTACTGTTGATATTACTGATGATAAGTTTGGTATGATTAATTTTATTATTTGTAAATTTTCCAGTTAAAAACTGTATAGATACATTTGTTGAATATTTTTTTCGAGTAATTTTTGAAATTGTATTTGCGGTTAACAGTAGTCATAATTTATTCATATTAATTAAAAAGTTGATCTTTATTCTCATAAAATTTACAGTAGCAACAAGGTGTTAAAATATCTACTATACCATAAACATATATAAAAATATGGATTTGAACAGTGATTATAATATACGTTACATACTATTACGCACAGCTTAGTTTTTTAATGCTATTAGACTACTTTTTATTTGATTAAATTATAGACTAAATTATTATCAAATTTTATTTTTATTTTCTTTTATAAATCTTTCTAGTACCCTAGTAGAAAATTGACCAGAAGTTCTAGGCAATTTAGTAGAACATGGGTAGAATAGGTAGCTAATATTCACTAATAGATAACTACGTTATGGTCAAAATCTAGGAAAAGCTCAATCTGTAATCAATAATAAATCAATAATAAAAACAAATTAGAGGATTTACCCATAAAGAACTTATCCATAAATTTATATTTAAAGTTTAAATTTGTTTATTAATTTTGTATAAATTAATGTATATCGCAATAAAAAACTATTGATATTAATGCTTCTTTCAATTATAAGTATAGCAGCAATATAATAACATTAGACAATAACTATTTAAATAATATTCTGTAATTATACTCATTCGGCATATTTGGGCTATATTCTGATTAAAATTTTAATAACTGAGTAGATTCTGACCAGATTATCAGGAGAACTAAAAATCTAGCTAAAATCTCGGCAGATTCTGCTTCGAATTTCCACCAGTAATACTTTATTTTTTATTATGAGACCATTAAAAGTGTACATAAAATTTTTTGGCCAGTACAGCAGTATACACAAATTATTTTTATCTAATCTGCCATTGTCCGTGTGGTTATCATCTTCACCATTCTCTTTTTAATGCTCATTAATTATTTACTTCCGTGCTTTCAAGTTTAGTCGCCATGTTTCATTGCCAAAGTGTGTTTGTATCAACACATAAAAAAAAATTAAAATTAATAATAAATTATATTATTAAATTATTAAAATCACAAGTTGTCTTGTTATAAATAAACGAGCATATAAAAATGACAGATTACAGAATTTTAACTTGGTCACTAATAACTTTTAGAAATGAATCATTTACGAATAAGTTATCTAATGTTTTTATATGTAGTATCCCAATTTTCCTGCTCATTTTTCTAACATTAATTGATCTGTGCATCATCTTGGTTGGTATTGTTGGCAATATCATCACCAGCATTGTTATTATTAGCAATAAATCGATGCACACTACAACTAATTGTTACCTTTTAAACTTGGCGATTTCGGATCTTGTGCTTCTTATTGTTGGCGTACCCTATGATATCTACAGCAACTGGAATCCTTACAACGTAAATAATTGATAAAAATTAATTTTTTATTACTTACTGTTGGTAAAAACATAATAAGTATATTACCCCATACATTTTTCGGGTTTAAATAAGAGTTAATAAGAAAAGGAATGTTTATACAGTCTGTCTTCTCTTATATAGTGTGTATAGGTCAATATAGCCTGTATATTTTATTGTAAATAAAATTATAGTTACGTAATCATTTTAATTATAATAAAACAACTTTTACTATTTCTGTAAAAACTTTTGAAATTTGTTTGTATTAAAGTACCGGCTTGGAGGAATTGGGTGTTTTTTTCATTGTTGGATTTCTGAGACTTCAAATAATGTTTCGATTCTGACCATTACGGCTTTCACGTTGGAGAGATACTTGGCAATATGTCATCCATTTGCTGCACATGTCATGGCACGTCTCTCTCGAGCTATAAAGTTTATCATTGCTATTTGGAGTGTAGCTATTTTGTGTGCATTTGTTATAGCTATGCAGATAAAGTTTATACGCGTGAACGATGAGTCCATGTGTTTATTTGATTTAACTCGAAGCGATTTACCATATTCTTTAGAAATTACAACTGTGATTACTTTCGTAATACCTGTACTGATCATTACATTCTCTTATATTTTTATTGGAATATCCCTTATAAAGTCCAGCAGAATGGAAAAATTTCAGGGAAAAAGAACTAAGTGTACTATTATTACAGATTGTAAGACTAGGAGCATCGATAGTTCTACAAAAAGAATTTTGAAAATGTCAGGTAAGTGAAAAGGGTAAGATGAAGGAACAATAAATTAAATATTAAAAAAAATTAAATTAGACCTAACTATGTATTTTGGTTATTAATATGGCTCTTCAGGCCTAACTAAGTAGATGACATATGGTCAAGCTACACAAGAATACAAAAATTGTTTAAAATAAAAGTCAATCACATACAAAATATTTATTGTCAAAATTACATTAACGGCTGGAAGCTGACGTTGTTCATTTTTTTTTTTTTTTTTTTTTTTTTTTTTTTTTTTTTTTTTTTATTTTTTATATTTTATTTATTTTTATTTTTTTTTTTTTTTTTTTTTTTTTAACTAAATTATTTTTATAAAATTCATAAATTTTATAAAATTTTAACATAATATTCTTACTTAATAATTTATCGACATTTTTGAGTAATAATAGTATAAACCATAAATATTTTTTTTCACAGGACAACGCCTAAGCCTAGATAATTATTTTGATAAAAAATATTTTTGGTAATTATTCAATTACTTTTTATCAAACAATTTTTACCTTGCTAACGCACCTGTTTATTTTTAAACTGGGTACAAGAGTAACGTAAAAAAACATCTGATATGCCGGTATAATAATTGCAGTAACTCAGGATCAACTGAGGGTACTTTTTATAAAAATAACTAAACTCTAGAAAGACTCTAAACGTTGTACTATCAACTTTCATTATTATAAATAACTAGTTTTAAAAACTAATGCAAAACACATTTAGTTACTGAGAGTGTAACAGCCTGAAAGTTGTTATTTTAAATAATAAAAATTGATAGTTCAACCATTTGAGCCTTTTCTGAGCTTATAACTTTTCACTATCAATAAAGTCATTCTTATGATAATTATTTTATAATTGATCTATATCTATATACAAATGTTATAAGTACAAAAATCTGTATTTACAGTTGTTATTGTTGGAGCTTTTTTCATATGCTGGCTACCATTTTATATAGGCAGATTATCGACATCGGTAGCATATAGTATGGAATCGACCGTATTTATGTTTTATTTTGCCGATATACTTAATTTATTCTCTGCTGCAGTAAATCCTATAATCTACAATGTTATGTCGAATAAATTTCGAGATGCTACTAAGGTACGAATTTTATACAGAAACTTTGTTAAAAATTTAATTAAAACAATATATATAAATATTTTATTGTTTTGCAGGAATTATTATTAAAGCATCAAATTACATCTTGGCTTATTTGTCAACAGGATTCCAGTACAACAACAATAGAATTTAATACTTTTAAAATTATTAATACCAATTTTTAAATTGATGTTATTTTTTAAAACTTCTGGTATTCAAATTAATAAAATATTTTTTAAACTTAAAACAAGAGACAAAGTAAAGTGTTTTATTTACTTACTTTTACTTTTTTATTTATTTTACTTACTTAAATCCGATTTTTCTGAGGTTTTGATCAAGAAGGTGAGTAGTTAGTTTGGTAAGAAGAGCCACAACACAGTTATTGAAATAAAAAGCTGCTCCATTGCGCATTGATGATGATGTAAAAATGAAAAATTGTATACATTTAATTATATACATTTAATAATCTGTTAATTATGGAATTACATCATTAGATTTTATATACGTCAATCGACGCGCCATACATCCTTTTTATCATGTGTTCATTTAGTTATCTGTTTTACATCCTGTTCAACGCATATACTTTTATTCTCGTTGTATTTAACCACATGTTTAGATACTTTAAATGAAAATTAGTTTCGCTTCTAACTTTGTTTTTAAAGGGTTCAACAACCGATTACAGTATAACTTTTAAATTCGAAGTAGTTAATATTATTTGTAGATTATAGTCTCAATTTGATGAGTGAGTTTTATTACTTGTTAATTAAATAAATAAATTACAAAAATAATGTTTCCATACTCCTTAGTTATTTTGTTACTTTGTTATTTATTGTAATATGCTGTTATATGTATTGTATTATCAAGATGTACAATGAAAATCCATAACTACACGGAAATACATAATTCGTTCAGCACGCTGAAAATAAAATATGGTAGATTTAAAACTCAGAATAATCCGCTTTATATGGTCGTAATTTATTCATTGATGGGAGTTTTTGGACTGATTGGTAACATTATTACATGCATTGTTATAATCAGTAATAAATCAATGCACACTGCGACTAACTGTTACCTCTTCAACTTGGCTATTTCTGATTTGATGATTTTATTGTGGGCTTTTCCTCCGCTGAACAGCTACATCAACTATACAAGCGAATTGTTGTGCATAATAAGGTAGTCGGAAATTAATAAAGTTATATAACAACAATTATAAAATCAATTACTTTTAAATAATAAATTCTATCTATTGCAGAGGTTGGCTAGCGGAGTCATCGGTATACGCCTCCGTGCTTACAATAACTGTCTTCAGTGTGGAACGCTATATCGCCATCTGCCATCCTTTTCTTACCCAAACTTTGTCGAAATTGTCACGAGCTGCCGTAACTATCCCAATAATCTGGGTTGTCGCTTTGCTATGTGCTCTGCCGTTGACTCTTCAGTTGGGTCTCGTGCATCACTTGCGTGACAACAGTTTAGTAATGTGCACCATTACCAACGTGATCGTACCTTATTCGCTCGAGCTATCATCGTTGATGTTTTTTGTAATTCCAATGTTATTTATTTGCGCAATGTACGTAGCAATTGGGCTCAGGATAAGAGAAAAAGGATGGATGCCCAAAAACGACTGCGGTATGACGAACAGGAACGGAAATGGGCAGATCGACCGAAGCAACAAAAAAATTCTAAAGATGCTTGGTTAGTATTTGTATTATTTCATTTATAAGTAGGTTAAGAGGAATCGATATTATTCTACTATGAGGTCATTGAGTACAAACCATCTCGGTACGAGAAAAATTAACTCGCCGGGACCTGTATTAGCACCCACTATTGACGAACTTGGCACTATCTCATAACCAAATATTTACTATAATCAATATCAGCATAAACTGGTATGAGAGCCCTTGATGTGAAACCTATGTGAATTTAACTCAAACCTGAGCAGACTAGTATTTGAATAATTATTCGAAAATCGTGCACGTATTATACATAATTAATATATTTTGTAATATTATATATTGTATTGTAAATTTTAATTTCTACCGATATTGTAGTTGCAGTTGTAGCAGCTTTTTTCATATCCTGGGCACCTTTTCATCTGCAACGGATAATACCCAAACACATCAAATTCACTAAGAATGTAGTAGAATTACATTCTATATTCTCATATATCAGTGGTATATTATATTACTCCTCCGCAATAATCAACCCAATACTGTATAATATTATGTCAAATAAATTTCGGCAAGCATCCAAGGTACGCCTTTCTTATTGCTAAACATTTCATCAAATCAAGTAAATACTTCCATGTCGGAATTGCTTAAGTATTAAATATATCAATGAATTTAAGTATAGTTTTTTGTAACTTTTTTTCATAATAATTTAACTGGATTTGGTATTAACGTAGTTCCATTTTATTCTTATACTAGTATAATTATCTATCCTTTATTATATTTTTAGGTCACATTAATGAAATGTTATAAAGCATTTTATTCAATTTATACAAGAATCAAACTAAATAATGAAAGTATTGGTGAAAACAAAACATCGATTGATTCTTCAAGATAAATAATTTGTTAGCTTATTTACTTTGGTAAAGTTACTAATTATATGTCGTATTATTTTTGTAATAACTTCAGTCAAATCAATTTACAATTTGAAAAATTATATAGAACATTTTGTTATGACGAGTTAGATATATCTATTTTGAAATTATTTAAAATCATTATTGATTTAATCTTATAATGAATAAATTATTATTTTTAAGGAAATGCTACGAAACTGGAATAAAATATTGTATCAATGCATAAACTAAGTTCCAGTTTCTTAAATAGTTTGGAGGTCCATGAAGATTTTAAAAATTTCTAAATGTCAAAATAGAAAAAGCGGCAGTAATTACACTCGCTCAGAGAGGAATGAAGAACAAAATAAATGTATATACATGTACATACGGATATAGCAACTCTATTGGGAGTCTGAGTATTAAGAGTCGACTACAAATTTAAATCAGCCGTGTACAAAATTTAAACATTTCAGTACACTAGCCGTTAAACAGCTTGAGTTTAATTATATTATGATGCGTGCATACTTCTAATCGGATTACGAAGTTTATAAACATCAACTATTTTCTTAGGTGCATCTAACTAAGAGCTACTGCGGCTCTATTGGTCAGAGTTTTACCTTCTACGCCGACAATCCAGATTTTATCTTCAGTTGAGCATCTTTTTCAAAAAGCTATTCTGACAATTTTAATATTGAGAGTCTTACCACCGATAATCGAATCTGATTACATTTTACTTTTTTATTTTCAAACTTAATGTAACATCTTTACTAGAAGTGTCATGTCTAGTTAGATACTACAAAGAATAGTTTTGACTTGTTTTCTTTTTTTTCTTTTTTCTTTTTATTTTTGCCATTGGCTTTGCTTTTCACCCAATGAGGTATATCAGTGGATACCCGTACCACGTGTAATACTATCTACATTGTACAATTAGAGAGTTAATCAGGCGTTTGCTGACGAGCGCATGTCGCCTGAGCAGAGCAAGTGAATTCACCGTCGTTCATCTACTCGCTATTTTTTTATATTAATTAAATTAAATTATTCATACGAAAAATCAGAATAAAAGGGAAAACATTTAGAATTTGAAATCTCAAAAAAAATATATATATATATTTTAAACAATACATAACACAGTAATGCAAAATAATCAAATTTTTATAGCCTTTCTGACTTTCTAATTTATTGAAATTATTAATCCTTACATAATAGCAAATTACAGATTTTATAAATTTCATTAAATTTATTATACGATTTGCCTTTGATGCTTGCAAAAATTAAATTTATTTATGGATAAATTAATAAATTATTGGCGCATCTAGAATAGAACTTTAAAAAAGACTATATTTATGCAAACATAATTATTATAGAAACTTGACCGAATCTTTTTTATAGGATTAAAACAATATTTCTAAAATAAACTTATTTTTATCTAGTTAATGCAAAAAAAAAAAAAAATTATAAGATTGTAGTCTAAAGTTTTATATTTATATAATTTACATTTTTATTTTTATAAAGATGACAAAATATTATTGACGTTAAAAAGAATAAATTAGATTGCTTTACTTTATAACAACTGTAGTCTGCTATAAGGGTGATATTATTAATAATTATTTTAAAGACATTTTTTAAAATCTTTTTTTATTTCTTTTAAAAAACGCTTTTCTCATATACATTTTCATTATCTGCATATCTAGATAGGAAATCATGTTCTTTCTTACAATCTATTATTAGCAAATATATTTTGTTTAAATCATAAACAAGTATTGTTAACATTTTTTTTAATAAAGGTTGACTCATTTTATAAAGCTATTTCTACCTTATTAGTATTCTACTAGGCTTTCTTTCGTAGTCAAACTTAATTCTGAGTAAATATGATTTTTATATATAGATATGTGATATAACAAAAACGTATAAATCATGATGTATATTCGACTAAAGTAATATTTTTTGTCTATTTTAAAAATAAATGATTTCATTATTTTTTCTAACATTACAATTTAATAATACATTTATCTTAACCTTGTAAATACATTTTAATAATTACTATTTATCTCAGAATAAACATGTTTAATACAAAACTACAAATATACAAATATCGTATTCTATTTCTTTTTTTTTCATTTCTCCTAATAAAAAATTTAGTAACTAGTTAAGAATTTTATCTTCAATAAAATTGTAAAGATTTTAATAAATTATTAATAAAGTAGAGTAAAATTTATACATTTTATACTGATAAGAGATTTGCTTTATACAGTTATTTTTGACAAGCCTGGATGACTGATTTATTATCTAATTTTTTCTAAGGGTAACCGTCATGACACTTTACTTTCGAGAAACCAAGCCAAAGCTATATCGTAAAGATATTCAAGATAAATCTGAAAAAAAAATTTTTAATTTTTATAAGAATGTTGCTCCATTTTTGAAAAAAAATAAAACTTACTGGTTGATTCAGAAAATCTTTTCGACATCTGCGTACTTCACGGACAGCCTGAGAAACATCGCATTCCTCATCGACAGTCATTCGTTTGAGTAGGAAAGATGAGGCTAACCAAAGTCCACTTGCCGTAACACCATTGCTAGATTTATTTGATTCAATTATTTTAATTATTGTAATTCGATTAAAAAAATTAATAAATATGTAAATGTATATATTTGGTTATATTTATTACCGGCACACTGTGATAATAGGGCAGTTCTCTCTTTTAGGGAATTCCTCAAAAGCTTTCCACAGTTTAACCAATTCATTCGCTGATGGCAATGACGATTCTGGCCAATTCTTGTAAGTAATTATCTTAACCATTTGGTTCTTAGTCGGCTGCTATCGACAAATAGGCAGATAAGAAAAAATGATAAGTAATAGCGTCTATTTATTATTATAATTTGCCCATATAATTATTACCTCTGAGCTGTCAATAATAAGAACTTCTTCTTTAAAATAATACTGCGAATCAATTGTTAAGTTCTCTTGTCTAATAATTTTTAAATATTTAGTACTTCCGAATCCCTGACTCTCTGGCACTAATTCACAATATGTCTGAAAGCATTTGATAAAATCATCTTATAGGAATTACAAAGTATAGTTTTTAAAATATATGTTATTAAATATTGAACGTACAGGATCTTGTAAATTAGGTAATTGTAAGACTAGAACTAATTCTACATTTTGTTCCGATACCATCCTCCAAAAATCTGCAGATGTTGTTGGTAAAGGTAATTGCGTCGTAATGTATTGACAATTTTTGAAAATGCCTCTAACGCATGTAGCAGCGATATAATCACTATCTTCATCGGTAGGCACTGATCTTTTTAAGTACAGTCTATTTAAGCCAGCTATAACATTTTTTATGTTATGTTATTTATTTTAAAATATTAAATTATTATTATATTAATAAAGAAAATTTTTATTATTACTATCATATCATAGAAAAATTTTAAGTTAGAATGTAAATTTATATATACCGGACCTATGTGAAGATAGCTATGACTATCTTTCTAGGATGTAAGTTACTTCGACATATTAAATATGTTAAAATATAACTATTATAATAAATAGCTCAATAAATGAATAAATATGATTTATTGAGTCACTAAATTATCCCAATCTAATTCACTCAAGTGACCTGGCTAAGAATGGAAAATTGAACTTAAATTGACGTCTTCTATTGATAAGCATATATTCCAGAAACACGTTTAAGAAAGGTGTATCATATGTGTTTAAGTTATCTTCATATATCTTTCTTAAATGTATTGCTGAAATACGTTCTTGTCAATAGGAACTGTCCAAATAGTGTACAATGTTTTTAACATTCTTAGTAATTACATATGCATATGCGTGGTGTATTTGCTTTATATAACAATAAAAATAATAATATTTAATAAGTTAACACCTTCTTACATCTTCTCATAGCTACTATAAATATAGTTATTTTTATATGAATATGAATTTATAAATTGTTAAAATTGTATTAAAAATTTTTTTTTTATCAATTACGTTACCTGCAGATTCAGGAAATCTGTGCTTTGCTCTATTTTTATTTGATAATGATTTTTCAGGTAGAGGTGGAGATCCCAGAACTTCGTTCCACCAGCTAGTATCTAAAATTCTAAACATAATTTTATTATGTAATATACAATCAATAAATAATATTGTTCTGTAGCATTATCGTAGGGTTTTAAGAAGTCTGATGATAACCTCGCTTAGAATTTGCAAAATTAAATACGATCATGAATTGGATAATCGTAATAATTCTTTCCAATTCTGTATGTGTATGCTCATTACGCCAACAATGATTAATACTAATATCTTAAAAGATTCAAAACACCCTTCAACCACTGACTTGACGGAATATTGTGATAGTATTATGAAATTGTTGTCATAATATTATCGCAATATTATTCGTAAGAATGTAATGGTAAATTAAACAAAAATAAAATAATAAATGAATAATAAAATAATAATAAATAGAAAAAATTAAAATTCTGTTTTCATTTCATTTTGTTTTAAAGTTATCATGAATAGCTACATAAAATAAAATATATAATTCAACAGTAGCAAATAATGTAAATTACTGTTTGTTAATATTCTTACTAACCTTTGATAATAAGATGCTGAGTCTTTCTTTGCCTCGGCAATTCTTTCAGGCAATGTCTTATCGCAAGTGAAGCATGTATTGGTTGAATTTAAATATTCAACAAGAACTAAATGCACAAGTAAATACTGATCTGTATTGTCGACCATGTTTAATCTTTCTTTTCTAACAGATAAAATATCTGCGAATACGTCAATAACCTACAAAGCAGAAACCAGTCAAAATTTAATCATATAAAAAATATTTATTTTATTCAAACTAAATTCACGATGTAAATTTGTGATTATTTTAAAAAAAATATTATTGTAAAATAAAAATGTTACTTATGTCAAGTTGACAATAAAAACATATTTTATAGCTTTTGGTTACATGCCATTTATCTTACCGATTTGGTTGTCTTTTATTCGTTTGATGTTTATTAGTAGAATATAATGGTGTTAATCGAGTAATTCTGATTAGAATTACCATATTTTAGAGAATTTAAAAAAATATCACTTGTATAAACTAGTATAATGTCAAAGTAATTATTAATAAAAACTATTTGCATGCTATGCTTATACAGGAAATAACTTTAATTAATTTAATAATTGCGTTTAATTAACATTTTCTGATCTATTTCATCTAAAAAATCGCATGCCTATATTGAGCTTTTAACTTAATCGAAATTCCTTTATTTGCACTAAACAATAATATATGTCAATAATGTTTTAATAACGAAAAAGTACTAACCTGCTCTGAAAAGGCTCTACAAATAGACATATCGAGGACGATAAGGGTACCCGTTCGACCAACCCCGGCACTGCAGTGAACGACGATCGGGGGATTGTCTGTTTTGCGAGGTACTGGCACATGTTTTTGGATTTCTTTCAGAAAGGCCACGATGGAGCGTGGATTGGATGGGACACCGTGATCTGGCCAAGCAGTGTAGTGTAAATGCTCAATCTGTGGATCACATACTCTTTTATTAAGATAAATTATAAGAAGATTATTCTACCAACTATATTGTGTTTTGCTCAAAGAAAAATACAGTTGGTGAGAATCAATTTAATAAGCGTTATAAAACTAGGACAATAAAATTTTTCAAAAACTACAATATAAAATTACAATATTTTAATATTTGAAAGCATTCAACTAAATATAATAATGACGTCAATTTAAAAAAATAATAATTTATCTATTCTATTTAAATTAATAAAAACTTTTATCGCATAGTATACGATTACCGTGCGTATTTCTTCGCTTCCACAAGAAGCCTGAAAAGTCCTGTATGTATAATCAGAATGTATTTCTTCGCTAGAAAACTGTACTGATATCTTTCCGTAAAATACTTTTTTTCCGACAGAAGATGGCCAATATTGTTCGCATTTAATCTGAAAACCGTATTTTTTAAATTATATGTTTATTATTTATTCATAATCATTTATTCATGAACAGTAAAATTTTTTAACTTACTTTTCCGTTTTCAATCAAATTTGTCATCATACAAATTATTTGTACTTTTTCTTGCCAAATCATTCGCCAGAAATCAATTACAGTAGTTGGTTTTGGTCCTTGTGTGGCTATGTAAGCTTTTTCTTTCTCGCCGTAACCCTACAAACAGGAATTATTTATATTCTATTATAATTTTTAATGGTAAAGTTTACTTACTGTTATAAAATTGGCATTAATATAGTCAGAGTATGGATCATCTTGTATCTTTTCTAAAATTACTCGCGTATCATCGTCTAAAATATAAATTTGAAACATTATTTATTTTATGATATCATTGTTATTTATTATACTATGTTCGGCAAGTGAAAAAATAATGGAAACTTACATGGAAAAAGGTTTGCATATCTATTTTTTGGTTTTGTTTCTGGTTGCGATCCATAAGTACATGGCTTAGTCGGTCCATTTTTGATGGACTTAACAAGTTTATATTCATTATTATTTGTTTATTTTATTATTTAAAACAATATTGTGATGAGGAATATAACGAACACACTGATCGAAAAAGAAAAATACGGTCAAATGAAAAGAATTTTTCCACAAAATTTATTGTACTAGCCTAATATGCAACCAAGAGAGAATTAACTATCGATTAAAAACTGGAATTTTGATTTTTTATTTAATTTCGTTATAATTTTTAGGATATTGTACCATAACTTTTTAATTGGCGCGACTTATGATTAAGGGGACTAGCACAATAATTTTTATAGATAAATTTTAATCATCTACAAGTGATTTTAAATTTCATGAGATAAAATTAGCTCGTTTTTTGTAATCAGTCGTCTTATGACACTGATGCTTTACCATATTAATCATGTAAAACTCACCGAGTATTCTTTTTTTAATGTACCAGACTTATAAGCACTTTCAAAGTATTTGCTAAAATCTTCAACCTTTACCGGCATTGTAAAATCAGTTTTATTATCTATTATAAATAAATTATTATTTGGCACATCAGTACTTTTAATTTTTACGCCAGTCTCAACTTCATCCAATGAATTATTTGATTTCTTTTTACTAAAATCATTTGACAGAGGCATATTTTCTTGTAGTCTACCTTTTGTTTTATTTGTTAAAAAGCGACTAGTAAGTCTAAAATGAAAAAGAAATTAAATCAAACAAGAGCTAGTTTTTTAATTTTAGATTAATAGTAATATGTCATTTTTCAAGATGATAGATTAAAAGAGTCTTACTTTTTTCGATATACTACAATAGCCAATAATATTGCTATAAGAGTAATAAAGAACAATGGAGTTAACCACATTGCATAGTTCTTCGGAAGATCACCGATAGGGATTGCGTTACTCTTGATAGACTTAAGAATGTTTGCACCTAATGTTTCATATTTTTTCTGTTGTAAATTTTTAGGATTATCAATTAAGACTAGATGTATTATATAAGATTCTCTTGAGCAAAGGGCGAAGTTTTTCGATCCTCCATATATTTTACTATCTCCAATGACAAATTCTTTACTTCCAAACAATTCGGGTTCCTAAAAATATTATTATAATTGTATTTTAGATAATATCATAAATTGACTCAAAACAATAAATTTTTTCACCTTTTTTAAAACTGTTACTTAAATCTTGATAATATAAAATGAATTTTTTCATTGAATAGTTCAAATCTGTGAGCTATAGGATGTAGTTATTGATAATTGGAATAATCAAGTTAAAATATATACAGTGTAATATACCTCATTGATCAATATATAACATTTTGTTCTTTCGATTTATTAGTACTGAAAGTGAGAGTTCATAAGCCTCTCAAAATGTCAATTATATTTTCTTAAGTTTATTTTTTGAATGCTCAATGTAATAAATTTATTCTCTTAACAACCAGATTCGTTGAAGATCAATAGCTGCACCCTATCTCATCTTAAGAATCACGAACGATAATTTCTTGTTTGCGGTAATTTTAAATAGTAATTAATGATTTTAACAAAAATATTTTTGATAATACTTAATTAAATGATAAAAAAATGTACCAATAGTGTTGCAGCTTTCCAAGTAGTTTTATAATAGGAAGAGCTTTGAGTGTCAAGAAACATATTAGCATCTTCGTTATTGCTCTCTCCTTCATCACAATATTTCGGTCCTTGTAACAACACGATCATGATACTACCTTTAACGTCATATATTACTTCTGGTATTCTGATCGTTACGGTCAAATCTTCATTAACTCTTGGTCTTAAATCTTTCACATTAAAGTTTAAAGATTTTGGTAACGAAATGTTGCTTTGGATAGCTTCTCCAGAGAGTCCTTCCATGGTTACTGCTTTAACAGAGATTACAAATGTTGATGACGGAAGTAAATCCAGCTCCATGCTGTACTGTTGTTGATAGCCTGTCCCATTGATTTCTAAACTACTGGTTTTATTCTGCCAAGGTTGAAATTTTAAGCTGCTGTTTGTTAGATGTACGTTGACTTCAAAGTTACGCAATTTGCCGCCAGATTTTAAAGGATGATTCCAAGATATGTTGACCGTAGCATTTTCTTTATGCAGGATGCTTAATGATAGATATGAAGGTGAATCAGGCTCTAAAGATAGCATAGATTGTTTTGTAATATCACTTATTTACTTTTTTTAATTAATTAATTTTGTTAAGGAGATCAGGCAGTCAAAAAAACTAATGTTATCTTTTAATTCAAAGGATTTAATGTGTAATAGAAATTATTAAAATATTATAGAAATTTCTTAAAAATTATTAATATAGCAATACTTCTTACCAAACTCTGTTCTTTTTATAATAATGTCTTTTGGCTCTGATGCTTCAGTAACATTTACATTATGGACCTTAACCTAAAATTATATATTTTATACTTTAGATGTAATCCAAATCACACTGTTTTTAATTATTATCTTACTTGAATTTGATTGTAATTAGCATTTGGAAGATCAACACTTTTGCAAAGTGTATTTCGTAAATTCCAAAGATTGCAATACTCATCAAAGTGAACAAAATACTCTTTTTCTTGACATACTTTCGATTTATCATTACAAAATTGTATGGAATAGTAATCTAATTGACCGTGAAGAGGTGGCAGTGGTGCGAGCCATCTTAAAGTTGTAGTTTTATTAATAGTATCAACCTCTATAATTTCTATATTTCGTACTGGCGGTGGTTCTGTGATTAAGAAGATAAAACTTTAGATAATTAAAATTAATATTCTGGGTGGAAAAATCTAGTTTTATTAAATTTACATTGTCTTCTTTAGCCGATGCTTAAATCATAATAAAATTTGAATGAATATTTTGTGTATACATCTGCATATACACTGCATTGGTTACCTTACCTCTGGCTGGCATTGTGAACGTCAAGCTAGTATAAGCAGTTTTATTTTCCAAGCCATATAAATCTCTTAGAGGATATAAGAGTACTTTGTAAGTTTCGGTACCAACAAACAAGTCTTTCTCTAGTGGAAAATAATAGTTGTTGGTCTTCATCTCTGTAAAATTCATTCCTAATTTTCCAATAAGCAGTTTGGAAGCATGGATTGGCCCAGTAATAGTCGAACAATCGCTTGGAGGACTCCATCTGAGTGTAGCTGCTGCAGTCGCAGACGTCTCGTTTGTTAAATGCAAATCAGCAAAGATTTCAGTTGGTATTTCTAAGAAAAAAATAATATATTCTTTTTTTCTAAATTATTTATATGAGTTATTTTATTTAAATTATTAGTTGTTTTATTTTTATGAAAGGCATACGTTAAAAAGTAAATATTTTTAAAAATTAAAAATTGGATTAAATTATGTTTTAAAAACAGATTTTGAACATTCATTTAGGAATTTAAACACGTGTATATTTTACTTGATGTACCTGTTGATGATGTTACATGACTTGATTTTGCATTTTCACCTTTATGTTTAATTGTATAAGCGTAAACTGTGACTGAATATTTAGTATATGGTTTCAAGCCTTTAAATAAATAACTAAAATAGTTTTTTGATGAATTTGTTATTACTGCTTGAATTTGAAATCTATTGTCATTATTGAAAGTTGATAAACTGTAAGGAAGTTTATTCAAATCGTTACATCCCATCGATTCAATTAGCTGAAATTGCATAAATCATATTTACTTTTTGGTATTGTATTCAACAAACGCCATTTTAATTTAACATTAAAATAAAATCTGTTACACAATTAAAAATTTTATATTTTATTAACATTAACAGTTAAATAATTATTGTATTATTACTCTCTAAAGTTGATATAGTGCAAAATGCTCCACTACATAAAAAAAGTAGAATTCCCACTAACAAATAGTAAAAAATTCACGTTCACAATTTTGTTACTTATTATGTACAGTTGCTGTAAATGTCATTATTATTTGAAGTTTCATAAATAAAGTCAAATAAGTTACCTCCAATTCCAAGGTGTAGTTCACTATTATGCCTCTAGGCTTATATGGTGGTAACCATACAACTTGCAGTTCATTAGTAGAGTTGTAGTCAAATTGCAAATTCCGTACTGGACTGGGAGCTACAAAAATAGAGAATTAGAATTGATTTCTACAATGATTTACTATTAATAGCTTAGTTTTACTGAAAAAGATCACCTCCTTCTGAAGTTTTGATGATTTCGTTAATGATGTTAGAATATTCCGATGTAACAACGACATTGTAATCAGTAAAAGGTTCAAGTCCCGAAAATATTTTAGGAAAAGGAGTTGAATCGTCGAACAATTTTTCCTTGATATTTGATAATCGTACGTTATACCATGTATACGGACATGAATCATTTATATGTTTATCTATTCTATTATCTAAAATTATGCTAGTTTCATTCTTGTTTATTAAGAAACTTAATTTTACGGACTCTGTAAGTAGATAAAATGTGAGTTACTTTTATATATACAGAATATTTTTAAGGCAATGTGAATATCCCCATTATAATTTATCTATATTTTTCTCGTATTTTTGAATTTTGTGATAATATCTTTTAGATTCGTTATAGTTTTAGTGATAAACTTCAACTTGCTATAAAAATATTACTCTCAAACAAAAAATTTTATGAAAAAAATCGTGTCACTGCAATTAATTCTCGATAATAATAGGGATTCCACATATCTTTTAAAAAGTTTGTTCTTTATTTTTATTTTTATTTTTTGAATTAATAAAATAAAATAAACCTGTGCATGGTGTCGTGAAGTTAACCCATTCACCTCTAAAAGTCTTCTTATTTACATAAATAATACCAAGAGCTCTATAACGCGTTCCTGGTTTCAAATTTTCGATATCAGCATCTAAGACGACAGTGTTTCTTTGAATGGAAAATTTCGGAGTTTCTACAAGTTTTGTAGAATTTTGCTAAAAATTAAATATCATTTGAAATTTTTTTAAATGTCTTTTGGTTTACGGTGATGTATCGTAATTAGATAAAATTTTAATTATAAGAAAACAGCATGTAAAATAATTTAGTCCATGCAGGTACAAAGATACAAAAAGCAATTCTTGTTTATAAAATTGCATACCCAGATTTCAAAATTTACACTAATATTTGGTATATCTTTATATTCTTTTTTCATGTCCAAAATAATTCTGATGTTCGTTGAATTTATTAGTTCAATAGTTGGTGATGATGGTGATCCAACTCCTGTAATTCATAATATTAATTGTTCTACAATTATTGAAAATCTGAAGTTTATTTAGATATAGATAAAAAACAAAAATTACCTATTTTGCAATATGGTGGCAAAAAATAGTTATTTTTGGTGTTTTCACATCCATATGTACACTCTCCAGTCACATAACTACAACTATCGCTAGAACAATTCCCGCATTTCTGTTTGCATTCAAATCCATAAGTTAAAGCAGAACAACCTATTTAAAAAAAAATAAACTCATTGTTAAAATCAATTTTATTGAAAGCCTATAAACCAATATAAACTTTATTTAAGAAAACAAACGATTTGAGGAGTTCACGTGTAAAAATCAATATTTATAGTAATAATTTTAACCGAGGAAAATATAGCATTTTATATAATATGTGTCGCTAATTTTCACTCGTTAAAGATATAATAAGGTTTTGTTAATTTGTTTAGATTTTAAATTGTGAAAAAGCATACAATTACTTACTATCAGAGCAAGTCGGCATTTTAAAACCTTGTGCGCAAGAGCATCCACTTTGATCACAAGACAATAACTTTTGACAATTCTTGTTTTCCCAAAAAAGTTTGGAGCAGCTTAACGAGCATGATATACCGATTTTCCCTTCTGAACACAATGTCCTTGCATCTATATAAAACAATTCTTTTTTAATTTGGATTAGGAATACCATTTTTTAATAGTGAAAAATTATATTTAAGAGTCAAATTGATAATGTGTTAATAAAAAATATAACCTGTAGACGGCGATTTTCGGGTATTTGTAAAATCAATAATTGACGAAATGCCATTTGCTGATATTTTTTGACACGTGATATTTGGCCAGAAATAATATTTTTCAACGGTATAATCTTGGGATGCTATAATTTTAGTAACCTTAAAAGTACCTAAAAAATGATTTAGCCATTTAAAACATACAGTTTTTATTTTAAGAAATATTTTTGTAATTACTCTTTAAATTTCTTGATTTAAACTCGACTTAAAATTTTATAAAATATTAAATCGTTGATTTGGCAATAATTTTTATTTCTGTTTACTTAGTACATTTTAGTTAACGGAATTTGAGGTTTTCATAGTTTAAAATGAACATTTAAGTAAAATTTTACTCAGTTTTCATCAATATTATTGCACAAATTCTATAAAAAATAAATATTTTTTTCAAAGAAATTTAAAGAGTAATTTCTAAAATTAAATTAATAATGGATAACGTGTACTCTAATATTCATATTTTTCAAAATACGTACAGTCGAGAAATACTGACCATCGTAGCAACGGCGAATGTTCGATACCGCCCAATATGGATTATTTTTGTACGAACCATTACTTAATAAAGTATTTATGTGCATCATAACTGGTTCTTTTAATGTTACTCCTTTTAGAGACTCTTGTAACAGTGTTCTATTAGCTTTAACATTTCGCCAATTAGGCAATCCCAGCAAATTATTTGATTTTTTGTTTGTAAAAGTAGCTACGACCTTTCTTTGACCATCATGATCAACAAGATCGACTGTTATCATGCACTTTTCACACATACTGACCGACATTTCGATACACATATTTTTATTTGGTGAAGTAGCCATAATTTTTGGACTAATTAGCTTTGATTGTGTTGTCTTTGTAAATGAATATCCATCTGAAAAAATTTTTAATTTCGTTAAACTTTTAAACGGCATGCTCTAATCTTTCTATAAGTCATGGAATAAAATAGGTATTTGCATACATATGTGAAATTTCATCAGCACTGAAACCGGACTTCTTACAAAAAGAGGGTATTCACTGATTTCTTTACCGGTCCCTACATAACTATTATAACCAGGGAAGTAGTCTTTTTTCTTTAATTCTTCGTAGTGTAAAAGACTTTTGTCAGAATCATAAACTGATATTGCTATTTTTGTTTTAAAATTCCATTTGAGCGTAAAAGTTCGCCATTCAATTGCAGAAAGAACAGTTGCCTATATTTATCCACAAATTCATTATCTCCATAACTGATTATAATATAGGTAAAGATTATACATTTTTTAATCATAATGTTATACTTACATTGTACTCCGCTAACGGAATCTTGCATGAATCGCTAGGCAAAACTGGCAGGTCAGGTATGCCATGCTGACACTTTCGTATAACCGATTTCTGGTTATTCCATCCTCCCAGAATGATGAAGAAGCAAAAGGTTCGCAAATGATCGTTGCAAAAGGCAAAGTGTGCGTCCGAAGTGCCGCGAATTGAAACGGCCAAACTTCCGCTACTTGGAAGCAAGTTGATAAATTTAAACTGATTGGACATTCTTTTTTCTTCGTAATCTGTTTGCAATGAAAAGATTCAATTTTCTATTATAGTATTTTATCAAAAATCTAATGCTAAGATAGTTTGTTGAAATTTTGTATTTTCGTAGACATTATTAACATTATAGATGTAACTGAATCATATCATTTTTTTAAATATATTTTTAATTAAGCACTCGATTGTTATTGATTTAAATATATGCAAATGCCTTTATTAGCAATTTTGAATTTGCATTGATGGAGATAAGAATAATCAATGAAAATAAAAATAAAAAACCTATAATTATTTTTCGACACTCCGTGCGGAAACTTCGTTTTCCCGCACGCTCGGTGGAAAATGCGTGCACTAAAACAAGTTTTCCGCATGTCGTGGCAAAAAATTTTGTACGATACATGGGCGGTAAAGTGATTTTAACCTCGTGTGAACTTTCCATCCTCACTTCGCTCAGGCGTAAACGTCTACACGAGGTTGAAATCACTTTACCACACTTGTGTCGTAAATAACTATATGATAACTATAGAATAAATTTATTATATTAGCATGTTCTTATGTATTAACTGCAAGATTTCAACAAGCTCAGTTGTTGCAGATTTAATGTGTTTGTCAATTAAATTAAGACTCTTTACCTTCCCATCGACTGTCAAAAACAGGAGACATTGGATGTGTCAAACTTGTTACATAACTCCAAGATTCGTTTCTTTCCCAGTTATATGAACACGGCATGTTACGGCTCATTTGGCAAGTTAAATTGTCGCTTACCGGATACACATACTTGTCATCGAGCAAAACTATGTAAAAAATATTAGGTTTAGCTTTAGTTTTGTTGCATAAAATGTAAGAAAAATTTAACTGTCAAAAATTGATCTATTGTTTTGTAATAAATACTTATTGGTCAAACAAGAGTCATAATTTTGGATCATATTTACCGTAAGGCTTGTCAACTTTGTTATAAGATGCGTAACTTTGATCCTTCCATGCTAAATTGTAGTTCCAAACTAAAGAACTACCCACTTCATCAGAAATGCAGTAAGCGTCTTTGAGATGGTGATGATAGATTTTGCTGCTAAAGTACTCCGGCCCGGAAAGCGTAAAAAACTCGGCGTGAACTGAGCTTATCGTTAATTGCCCGAGCACTTGCCAAAAAAGAATCCATCGGGAAATTCTCTTCATTTTGAATCGTGATACCACTTTAAAATCAAAATTTAATGGTTAATATTATTTGTGAGTAATGTTGCATGGCTGCGTAATAAAATTTATAATTAGATAAGATTTTTGCGGTATGATATTAACAACTATATATTAACTTAAATGTTCATTTAATAAATTTGGACTTATTATTTCTTAGAAATTATCTTGCCTTTTCACATGTTTAAAATAAATAAAAATCAAAAGAGTAAAAATGAAGTTGTAATCTTAATGAGTCATTCGGCAAAAATAACTGCCAACAGTCCAAGTCATTTCTTGTTTGAATCAGTGTGTCCATTATTATCTTTTTTAGTATATGTGACTTAATAGAAGTATTTACAATAAAATTATTACTTTATTTATAACTATATTAATTATAAATTATAGAGTATAGTGATTATCATTATCAACAAAATCTATTCTAATATCAGCCAATATTAAAATAGATTTTGTTGATAATGATAAGCACTATATACTTTAATTTAATATAATTTTTACTTATAAACACAAGATTCATCCCTTTGTTTTTCTTCTAATTAAATGTTTGTATTAACGAAGCCCATCTTTCAATAACAACAACAATAATTCTCAAAACAAAAATAACTCCACTCGATTTAATTTTTAATGAACTATAGCCATCTTACAAAATCGCAAAATCACCTGCATAACACTATCGCATCTACAACCGATCCGACCGCACAACCAAACCCTCACGCCTCGCCTCACTCCAGATTCCGTCTCTGAACCAAAACAAAGCACACCGAGCACAATGATCTGTTACGCTCTGCACTTTCGCAGCGCGCATGAAGC
>JAPYZA010002452.1:0-19910 GCA_030522685.1 Eupelmus azureus | reverse complement strand
TTATTGAAGTTTACGCTATGTACTTAGGTATATGTATGCATACATATACGGTTTCTTTTCGGTTTGGTGTTTCGGAGCTGAGCAGTGCTTTGTACTTTGGATGATTTTTTTTTTGTTTTGATTCGAGTATGGTTCAATAATAAGGCACTTGCAAAAGTAAGAAAGCACAAAGAATGAGTTTTGCCATATCTATGCCATTAATCTTTAGAATATTTCAAAAAGTTTCATATTATGTGCAAGTGAAGTAAATCAAATAAAATAGAATCTCGGTTTAGTTTTCTTATATTTTACATACAAGATCAATATTTAAAGTGTAAATATGTAAGTGGAAGATAAAAAAAATTATAATCAAACTATAAAAAAAGTTTTATAAGATTAATTTATGCATTAGAGGATAAAAATCTTGCATTTTTCTAAAAATTAATGTTTTTTATGATTATTACTTTGTACTACATCTTTGGTTTTTATAGATCTGAATAATAGTTTTTTATCAAAACTGCTATGTCATTGCAGTGAAAAAGTGCTATATATATTTTTAATATGCATTTATTTTACACATTTTTTCACGTATTCTTGTAAGAAAATGCGCGAAACAAGTTTTGATTTATGTTTGTGTTTTGCGCAATTTACGATTTAATTATATTTAAGAAAATAAGTAAGTAAAAAAAATACTTTGCATTCATTAGGATTATAAATAAGAAGAATGTATATAATGGAATCAAAAAGTAAATACTTATTTTATTAAGTATAAATCACTGCACAACTTTGAAAACTTAATACTGTTTTAAGAGTTTCTATAGCGCGCTTTAGTCTATATCAAAGGTCAACTATAGTTTTTTTTAGCAATTTTCACATTTGTCAAAAAAATTGTTACGCTTTGACGCCAGTGAAAAAACTCTGTATTTTTTTAAAAGTATGTGATTAATTGCGCATTCCTATACTTTTATCGATAGTAAAGCAAAGTAAGAGAATGCTCACGAGAATCAACTTCACACTTAGCTGCCTTAGTATGAGTCAATTATACATCTCTAATAATACTCGTATTTAATAAGATTTTTTCATAAAAATAATTTCATTACAATAGTGTAAAAGTTTTCACGATGGAAGCGCCGAAATTTCTTTTGATTTTCGCAATACTCAATTCTAGGTTTCAGGAAGCGCTGCAAATTTTGTTTATTGTGCGTTATTAAATTTTTTTTAAGTGTGAATCTCATAATGTAGGGCGAGTGTGTTCAAAGTGTGCCTAGATTTTTCAAAACTGGCTTTTTGGGAGTGTGACTTATCTAATAATTATAATCTTATTGTATCTAACATTTATATTAACAACTATTAACAAGCATTTACTTTATTTTGCAATTTTTTCTACTAACAATAATAAATAAAGAATATAAACGTTTTTTTTTAAACATCTCTAATCTGAATTTGTTCTAAAAAACAAGTTTAACTTTTTAAATTGTTTTATTTATAATTAATCTATCACTTCAAAACATTGAAATTTCTATACTTAGTTACATTCTATACAAATTTAAAAATAGGGTGCATTCCTAATTATAATTGTCATATTAAACATCAAAACTATAATTATACATACATAGAAGAAATATTTTAATGATACGTTTTTTGATAAAACTTTACGCATTTAATTTAATTTTTATCTAATTTAAAAAATGCTTTTAACTTTTGTTTGTAATGAAATCATATTGTCTCGAGTTGAAGTAATTTTTGTATAAAACTAGTTTTGGCACGACCTATTGATAATGTTACATACAACTAAATATATTAAAAAATGTATTATTGCAATTAATTAAATAATTAACAGACAGCTTTATACTTTTAATATTAATGCTAATATTTGTAACAGTTTGTAATAAAAATCCGAATTTTGTAAAAAATAATCCGATTAACAAAGTTAAAAACAAAGTGTCTGATTATGAGACTGATCATCACTTGAAACATAAAAAAACCTGTTCTTTGTACGAAAATAGTATATTTTAAATAACGAGCACGTGTACTTCTATTATCAACATTATAGATATACTTGAAAATCAAATGATTATGTATTAAAAAAATATTAATCAATTATGAAAATTTAATTAAAAATTCACAATGATTTTTCCATCAAGCAACAATAAAAAAAATAAATAAATTTTGTATGAACAACAATATTTACTTAATAATAAAAATATTAAAATTTTTAAATTATTAATTAAAATTGCATATTTTGGATAAACTTTTTATATTTCGAGAGATTAATGTCAATCGAATTCAATCAGTAATAATAATAAAATAGTAAAAAATAAGGTTCTTTTATCTTTCTTTAAAAATATTAAAACGTTCCTAAATTTTTTGAATTATTGTTTTTGCCATAAAAAAAATTTTAGTGTACTAAAATTTTTAGTAAATACAAAATTGGTGTAAATTTACGTTACTAACACATTCATCATGTTCATCATGTAGAATTAGTTTTATACAACCATTAAGATTTTTTTGTGCCTATTAATAACTACATGCTTATAAAATTTTTTTAACCAAGATTATAAAAATAAGTTAAAATTACAATTGAATTATTAATGATTTATTGATTCAAATGTATTCCTTTAAATAACGTATAAAAACGATATTACGAAATATTTTTCGTTTATTTAACAAGATAATTCAATTGAAATTTTTATCTTCATAGAAAACGCTTCTGCTTGAGTATACTAATGTAATTGTAACTGTGAAATCCGTCCTTAGTGAGATAGTAATTTTCTACTTTGTACACAATTACATGAATTGAAAAATGATTTTGTTACAAAAACATCTTACAGTCTTTAAGAATACAAATAAAACATATAGAGAATAAAAGTTAAAACAGACTATGACTGAGAAATGGCAGCTAAATATTTGAATAATTAAATTATTTATAAAACGATTGTATCTACATACACATATTATATCAGACGTTTTTTACGAAGTAATGATTGTTATTGTTTTATCAAAACTATTAATATGCTGTTAACGTTCTTCTTCGTACTTATATTTGCTTATATATATTTTTATAAATATATAAATATCTATGTCATCAGTATATCAGAAATTGATCTTGTTTCATTCGGTTCAAGTAACTTGAATCGGTAATCCTATACGTCCCATTATCCTTTACATCCTCACATTGTTGGAAATTTCAGAGGCGCTAATCTGTAGTACTTCAAAATACTTGTAAGTTTAGAAAATCTCATATTTACTTCATTTATTATCACTTTTTTTTTATTTTAATATTAAATAGATAAAATAATATAGTAATATAGTTTAAAAATAATAATTAAAATAATTGTAATTTGCTTTATCATAAAGGTGTATTTTATATGTAAAATTCTCTCTTTCTTTATGTGTATTTTATATGCTTTCTAACTTCTGTCTTTGATTAAACTAACAATTGATTACATACAGCTGGACAAAGAAGGTGGCACGACTTACATTTCTCTTCAACCTACACACTTTGAATGCATATAAAAGTCAAACAATTTTCAAGTATGTGTGAGTATTTCAATTACACTAAAATTATATTTGATTGCATGGTTGATGCATTAAATATTTTTATCAAAATTATAATTTATATTTGAAAAAAAAAAATATTAACATTAAATAATAACATTAAAAATAATACTATAATATTATTTATTATAGTAAAACCATATAAACTAATATTTAGTTCAAGAAATATACTAATTACTACTATTACAGGATATCCTCCAGGCTTTACATGGTGTGCTTATCTGTCTGATCCAGGATTAGGAGGATTTGATATGCCAACTCGTGAATATCCTCGTTGAGTTTAAATTTATTAATTGACGGTTGTTTTATAAATAAAGATTTTTAATAAGACATACATGTGTATTGTGGAAAATAAATTAAGTTTATAAATGTTATTTTATTTGTTTTCTTATTTATTTATAAAAATATAAAATATTTTGAATTTAGTTATACTTATTTATAAAACTTTATTATTATGTAATACAATTACAATATTTATTTACAAGAAATCTAAAAAAATATTATTGAACTAAAGCGGCTTGAGCTTGTTCTTTGATGTCTTCTGTTAATTCATTCATGCTTTTCACACTGGACTGTAATTCTTCTTCATTTTCTTTTATAGTATCTTTTAATACTTTTAATTTTCTGTTGACATCAAGATAGGTCTTAACTTTTTCGTAAACGTTATTTAAATCATTTAATTCAGCAGATGTGGAACTATCATTGTATGCTGACTCTGTATAAAAGACATTGTTATTTAATTATAACTATATAAACTAATAAAATAATTTTTTAAACAGTCTTTGTAAAAATTATATTTGTGGCTTTCCGTAAAAAAAAGACCTGAGCAACTCTTATGTATTTTTGAGTAGTTATAATTTTAATATTTTAATTAATATACAAAATCGATATATGCGAATGACCGCGCAAAAATAACTTAATAATTTATGAACTCCCTTTGAAATCTTCATAGTAGATAAAAAAATGTTTTGTTACCTTTCTAGAAATAAGAAATTATCTGGAGTTAATTCGTTATGTAATAAATATGGACTTAAGTTGTTATACCGGAACCTATGTTATAATCGACATGAAATGGTTTTAATATTATTTTTAAATTGATCGATTTATTACAAACTTTTGTAATTCTTTCAGTTTTTGTGTAAAAAGCGCGCTTAGCTGTAAAAAAATTTTAAATACGAAAAAATTTCAGTTTACAATAAATAATATATAATCGATACCATCTTATGGACTCCGACGTCCTTAAGTTTCATTTTGGGAAGTATTAAAATTTTGATTAGTTTTCTGGAAATGGTTTCTATTAAAAATACAGACAAGATATTTTACCGAAAAAAATATATTTTTTGCATAAGTATTGATGTTTACTAAAATCTGACTGCATCAGTTTTCAACCATTGCAAAGGCAAGTATTAACAAAATTAAGCTTTATCTATACATTTTTTGGCAAATTAATTAAAATTTATAATTAAATTTTAAATTATATAAATATCGACTTAAGTATTTTTCTCAACTTTACGGTTTCTGGTTGTATTTTAGCATTTTTTATATTTCCATCAAGTGAAAGAGGAGTCTTAAAATAGGTGAAATTAAATCTATAGTTTTCCGAAATAATTTAATAAGTCACATTTTGGTGTTTTCGATAAATTAACGTTCAAATGTGCATCCTAAATCAGAGAAAACAAGTTGAAATCTAACACTTATAGCTAATTCGTAAAGGCACCAATATAATCACACATATAACTTTAAAATATATGTTTTTATCTTGTTGTAAACTAGTGAAACATTTGAATTGTTCGAAAAAATCGGTAACTGGATCACATAGAACATAATCTTTTTTTCGGATTTCGTTATTAATTTCATCGAATTGATAAGAAAAAGATTTTGAAAAAGCAACTATTATCTCGAAATATTAGTAATTGAAAGTATACTTTATTTCAATTACTAGATTATTGATTAATTCTGGCATATTTGTGGTAATTACATCCTCCCACTTTCATGAAGAAGTCTAGCATTTGTGAGAATTCGTTATAATGACGAAATTAATTGTTTTATATTGAAACTATAGCAAAGATTAAGAGAAAACAATTTTATTTATTTAGATTGTAGTGATTGATAAAGTTGGGAAGTGTTTATTAAAAAATGAAAATATTTCTGAAATATCAAGTTTTTGGTTCGTCTACGAATCGTATATTAAAAACGAACTCTCAAGTCCCCTCTTCCTCAAAAAGTGGCGAAATTTTAGATTTTCAAAAATTGACTTGTTTCATTTTAATTGGAAGTTACACAAAAATAAACCCAATTTAAAAAAAAAGTGTCAAATCGTTTTGTCGGAAAGCCAGATATATAAAGAAATAAATCATGAATAAAAAAATAGTAAAATAGACATTTTTTAATCGTTGTCTTTTTGATAGAAATGTGATATTTGTGATATGAAATTTCGTAAATCAATAAAAATATGTGATTCAACATAACCTGTTCATATTTATTTAAGTTTACATTTTAGCCAAATGAAACTTTAACAAATATAATGTCTATTTAAAACAACTTCTTTTTTAATTTGTACATTTATCTTTAAAAAAAGTACAAGTTTATTACCTCGAGCCAAAAGTTTAAATGCCACATCATCCTTGTCTGCCGAATTTTTTAAATCCTCCAAAATCTCCTCGACTTCCGGAGGTTTTGGCCTCGGCGGCAAAGTGTTCTTTTTGTTTCCAAACATTATTCATTTATTTGGAAAAAAAAGCTGTTATTTGGTCAACTGTTATCGCAACAAACAAATTCCTTCCGCACGTTAAATTACTCCTGTCGTCCGCATTTTATCGAACCTAACCTAACTAAAACAATAAATGAAAACATCTGGACGGTGAAAAGTGGGGGGATTGCCACCCACTGCTAGTTATGCGCAAAGTTTTGTGCGCGTGAGCTCCAGGTTATGTTTTGGAAGTTGACAGTATACTTGTAAACTCGAGTCATAATATTTAAGTGTAACAAAACATTCCTTAATTGTTAATAATAAATACATCTTCCATCATGTCAAGAGCGGGAACGAGATTAGATGCTAAGAAAGTTGTAAGTTTATCTTATACATATATTGTGTATTAACAATTAAATACCCTCAATTCTAAATAAATAACTTTTTGTTTTAGAATTCAGAACTTTTTACACTCACATATGGGGCTTTGGTAGCTCAATTGTTAAAAGATTATGAAAATGTAGATGATGTAAATAAGCAGTTGGAAAGAATGGGATACAATATGGGTATTAGATTAATAGAAGACTTTCTAGCTCGTACAGGATCAGGTAGATGCTATGATTTCAAAGATACTGCAGACAAAATTCAAACTGGATTTAAAATATTTCTGGGAATCACACCTACAATTACTAACTGGAGCGTCACAGGCGACGAATTCTCTTTATGTTTTGAAACAAATCCATTGACTGAATTTGTTGAATTACCAGATCATTGCTTGAGTTTAAAGTACTGTAACATATTACCAGGAGTACTAAGAGGTGCTTGTGAAATGGTGCAAATGGAAATCGCTGCATGGTTTGTACAAGATCAGCTGAAAAATGATAACGTAACTGAGCTCAGAGTGAAATTTATAAAGAGGTTAGAAGATGCCATTCCTGCAGGTGAAGACTAATGTTAATTTAAGTATACTATATGTAAAATAAGCTGGTTAATGTTGTAAATGTTATTATTGATTATTTATGTGTAATAGAACACTTGCAACACTGTATTACAATCATATTTAACTACCTTATGTATAAAACGTAAGATTTCATAAATAGAAACATTTTTTGAAAAAATTAAAATGTTTTTATATTTATATTAAAAAAAAAAACTTGACTTTTCACAAGGTTCCATAAAATACAACAGGACAATGATCACTTCCGAAAACTTGGTCCCTATTCACCACATCGCAAACTTTATTTTTAATTCTCTCGGAAAGAATGTAGTAATCCAATCTCCTAAAAATTCATAGTAATTATTTATTTAATTCTTTAGTGTTATAACTATTAAATAAATAAAAATTAAAAATTTACCAGCCAATGTTCTTGCTTCTGGCATTGTTAAAATATGACCAAAATGTATAAACTCCAGTTTTATCAGGATAAAGATGTCTGAATGAATCAACGAAGCCTGCTTCTAAGAAATCTGTCATTCCATCTCGTTCCTCTTTAGTAAATCCAGCATTTTTAGTGTTTGTTTTTGGATTTGTTAAATCTAGAATCATGATAATAATAATGAAATAATCATTCATCATATATTTTTTAATTTGCTATTTCAATTCTTTTGAACATTATAAATTACATGTTGCTAAATTAAAATTTATATTTACCAATCTCCTGATGAGCTACATTCATATCACCACAAATAATAACAGGCTTTTTCTTGTCTAATTCTTGAACATGTTTTTTAAATGCTTCATTCCACTTTAATCGCTTTGGTAATGTTACCAATTTTTGACCAGCATTTGGTACATCTATAATAAAAATATCAGCATTAAGTTGATTCAATAATATTAATATCAGTTATTAGAAAAAAAAAATCATTAATTATTAAGAATTACTTACAAACATTAATTAAATAAAAGTTTTCATATTCAGCAGTTATTAATCTTCCTTCACTATCAAATTCTGCTTCTTTTAATCCATATGAAATATCTAAAGGTTCCTTCTTAGAGTATAGAGCTACTCCACAATATCCAGCTTTCTTACCTATAAATTTAATGAATTTTAAAAAATGTGTAGAATAATTTTAACTGTTAAAACAATATTTACTGTCGAGAAAATATCGAGTGTATCCTTCTAGTTTTACTTCATCAGGTATTTTTTTTGTTTCACATTTTGTTTCTTGAAGTGCTACTATGTCTGGATCTTCTCGTTTTAAATAATCCATACCATTTTTCTGAAAAGATAAATCAAAATATTACATGTTAGTCAGAGCTTGATCAAAAAATATAATTTAAAAAAATTTATTTATACCTTTAGTACTGCTCTAATTCCTGAAACATTCCATGAACAAATTTTAATGTTAAACTTTTCGCCATCAGCATTAAGTTTATCACAATCATAGTTAATTTCATCCAGATTTGATTCAGTTTTGTTCATCATTTTCTTAGGTTCAGATTTTGCTCGTTTTGGAACAGGCTCATCTGTTCCATTTTCATCATCATTTTCAGTTTCATCACGTTTAGTCTTTTTTGATTTCTCTTGCTTTTCTTTTGGTTTCTCTGAAGCTTTGGAAGCCTAAAAGAAATATTTAATAAACTTTATAATTTTTCATTTTATTAATAGTATTAAATACAAATGGAGCATGTCAGTAAGAATAATTTTATAGTAAGTAAAGAATTAATTTTTTACTTTATTTTTTACAATTGAATATACTTTCCACTCTTAATCTTATATACATCCATAAAAATTAAAAATTATAATGCTTTTTAATTTTTTATACAATTTATTTGGTATCTAAGAGAAAAATTTATGAAAAATTCAATAAACTAATCCTAAAGCAAAGATTTTACAGAAAATAAAAAGATCCCCTATAACAAAGAAATTCATTTAGGTACTGCTAATCACATACAAATGAAATGTTAGAAAAAACAGTTGAGTGTCAGGTTAATATAAGTGAATTTATTATTGAAATTAAGCTTGACATTTAAAATCATAGATTTTTTAAAGCAAAAAATAAATGCGAAAAAAATTTTTAACCTTAGATGGACGACCTCGTTTTGGCGGCATGATAGCGTCCCTCGTGCTCTTTGAAAAAGGCTGTGCAGCTGCTAATGCCTTCAACTGAAAATTTTCTGAAGGTTTACTTGCCCTTTGTAGGGCTAGATTCCACGAACTGCGTAAAAAGAAGACAGTCTTAGGATTGACGAATCTCAGCATGAATGTCTATTACACAATATGAAATTTCAGACAGTAATAATACGTTCAAAATTTCGAAAAAATAAATGACAGTGCAGATGTTCTATCGAGCACTTTGTTTATATTGTAGTTTATTTTCAATTGTTCGGAAAGATAATTCGTTCTATTTATTTTGCTATATTTTACGAAGCGGCGTGCTTCAAGTTTTTCGCGCACACATGTGTATATGGGTGGTGTACTACAAAAACCGGCGAAAAACTGTTGTCACGCTGCGCGGCAACGGGCAAAGTTTTGTTTATATGTTTATGTGACAATCAGATTCTTTTTCACATATAAACAACTTTTATACTTGTTCATTTATTAAATGAAATACACTCCAAAGTAAAATAATTACTTACATACCTAATTTATAGCAAAAAAGTACCGGGTCCGAAATTTCTGTTACAAAAGAGCTAATCCGGCTAATTCAGAGTAAGTATAGGAACGAAAAGATTCGCAAGTGTGTTCGGTTTAGAAAAAAAACGCCTTTGCCAAGTTCCTATTGGTTCAGAAAAGAATAGCAGAAACACTTACCTTTATATCGAACAGACCTAAAATATAAACTTTTTATATTTACCTTACCTAATAAATATACAAATTATTTTTTGAAAACTTTGCTTGTAATAAGATAAAACATTATAAAAATTATTTATTTTGTTGTCAATTTTATTATTTAATCAACAAAATTTCTGAAATATGAACGTGTTTAAAATGCCATCTTTAAATAGTTGCACCACGCAGCCGCAGTGTGACCGAATATTTTGTAGCATAGTGCAATAACCAGGAAGAACAATAACATTGTACATATAATCCTCGCAGAATCATCTTTCACTTCTATTGTTGTTAAAGAAAACATTAATATTTTCAAGATTTTCTAATATTTAAGACTGTAGTATTTATTACAATACACTTCCAAAGTAAGTTGTAAGTATTTGTATCTGATACGTCAATCAAATCTATTTGTTTACAATAGCAATTTTCGAATTTTAATTTTCCGAGACTATTTATTTTACAAAATAAAAATCATGTTGTCAATGTATTCAGTTAATATAATGACCTGTTAGAATTAAATAAAATTATTTTGTAAACTGAACACTAATTTTTAGGGGTTATGTTTATTCTAGATCTCTAACCTATACAAACGAATAACAATTATCGTTTTCGACATCTAATAGCTGTTTTTTTACAAAAAAATGATCGAAAACTTTAGATATTGCAATAATAGAATCATTTATTCAAACTTTTACAAAAATTATAAGTCAACCATATATTTTTCATCAATAAAAAATAGCTTATTACATCTATTTTTACAAAAATAATCTTTTATATCTTTTATTTTAAATAAAAACTTATTTTCACAATTATAGCAACTCTTGAACTAAATTTATACGAAAAAAATGATAGAAATCACATGTAATGACCGACTTGGAAAAAAAGTCAGGGTAAAATGTAATCCAGACGATACAGTTGGAGACCTTAAAAAACTGATAGCAGCTCAAACTGGAACCCACTGGGAAAAAATAGTGCTGAAAAAATGGTACACAATCTTCAAGGATCATATAAAATTACAAGACTGTATCCTTTCTTAATTTTTTCATAACTTCAATCAATTTAAACAATTAAACTTATATCATTCTGATATTAAAAAATAATATTTCCTTAACTTAATATTACAGATGAAATTCATGATGGAATGAATTTAGAACTGTACTATCAATAAATAACAACTACATCCTGCGACAGTAAATTTAAGATTGTACAAGCATAATATATATTTTGTAACGTTTCTTTAATTTATAAAATTTGCAAATATAACAATTGAAAAAACACTTCTTGATTTAAGATAAACATTATTTTTACACTTACTCTACTGTTATAATTAAAAATAACTCTTGTTAAATGCGTTTTTCTGTTTTTGAAATTATTTTGTTAGTTTATCACTCAACAAGATCACATATGTATGGAACTCTTTGTTATTTCATAATGTTTAGTAGTTAAATTTATAACACTGATAACACAAAGAAAATAAATCTTTAACAATCTAAAAAGACTTTTTAACTTCTGTCAGAAAAATAAATTCTTTTCACAAATCTTTGGTTTTAAGCTCATCAAATCTTTTGCATCTTTAGTAGTTTCACTGTAACACCTTTCTTTTTATATTTTAAAATAGTAGGTGCAGTGCATTATCTAAAATATAGTTTTTATATATTTCGCTTCTAAAAATATTCTCTGAAGCTCAATTTTTTACCCTTAGATTTTAATCTAAGTTTTGATTAGAATGAGCTTTTATATTTTATATAATATATTAATTATTAGTATTTTAGAATTTCTATGAGGTATTAATGAGGTCTCTTGAGCATTTCATCAGATCGGCTGATAGGACTTTCAGGTTCCAATATTACTCTACCACGGTTGCTTAGAAAATCTCTTATGTGCTGAACAATTAAGTCAATGGCCACTGAAACAGAATGGAAAAGTAGGAGAAAAATCGTTTAATTACCATTCAGAATGAAAAAGTATATTTTAAAGATTTTTGAGTTACAAATAAAGTTTCTTATAACATGCAGTCATATTGATTGTACCTACAGTCACAATAATTATCTATACTATTTTTTTCTTTATTTAACAAATAGGCACACAAGTACGTAATTGCAACAATTAAGGAAATTGCTTTGTTTCTGATTTTCTAACATAAGAAAAAAATCTATAAATGCAAATATTATGCGCTAATATAAATAATTTAGAGCGTAAATATCAATAAACTTCACAAGAAAAAGTATTGTGCAAAAGTATTTACAAATATAAATAGAAAACCGTATTACATTATTCATGCTAATTTCGACACTGATACAATGATTTTCATATTATACATTATGCTCATAATATAAAATTTTCAAGGTATAAAAGTTTTATTAGGTAACTATCTTTTTTTAGTATCTATAAAGTAAATGTAACAAATCGTTTCACATATTATATATAAATTCAACTATTCGGCAGTTTTAGAAAACTTATAAAAAAATTGAATAATTCATTTACTTCTGCAAAAGCAAAGAACAAATATAATATAAATATGTTAGTCAAAAAATTTTCATACAAAATTTATATAAAGCTATCATTGGAATTGTAGTTGTGACCAATAAAATTGTACGTAACCAAGAGCAATTGCTGTAAGAAAAATACTGCTAAAAATTCTTTATGTCCTTATTTTAAATTTTTAAATAAACTAAATAGACGTTCGTCGTGATAATTAGTATATGCATGCATTTGATCCCTGGTGACAATCCTATATATCGAATTGCGTACGTGTTGGATGCACTGTAAAACAAAGTGTGATAAAAAAAGTGGAAGATTTTTTTTTTAATATAAATGAGCCTTGAATTCGATTAAGTCAATCAACTGAAGAGGGTCTCTGTCGATGCTGACGTTCGCCTATGCTCGATGTATGGATGCTGCCCGGATGCGGAATCGCCCTTTTTAGAATGCAAAATGTCCCAGATGTGATGCACTATAAGGTCTATTGCAACTGTAAACATACAACAACCAAAACCATGTATGTTTGCCTTCTTTCTCAACTTATTTTCGCGAATAGAGATGTCTTGTTACCTTTAGAAATATGTAAATCGAAAGGCGCAATTTAAATCCCAGAATGACTATTACTATTATAAAGCAAAATCTATCAACTATAATTTTGACATATTGTTAACAGAGTGGCTATGATTTTTTTTTTTGGAAAAATGGAGATAAATACAATAGCTTTTAAAGAGTTTTTATTTGAGAAAATATTGAAATTTGAATAAAAATTTGTTCATATATTTTTCAAAAATAGTTAATATAAGCAAAGATGCTGATGCAAAGATGCACTATTACTAAAGTAAAGATGATGCATAATTATAAAAATTCAAATTGATGCAGTATTATAAAAATAAAGGCGTTTTACATAAGAAATTTAGCTGTTATTTCTAAGTTTCAAAGAGCTTATAAGATTCTTAATATTTCTTCTTGTGGCTCAAATCAACGTAATATTTTAATATTTCTTGTTATTATTTATTTTCAATTTTAATGTTTCTGAAAAAGTTAAAAATTTTTCTCCTATGAAAAATACTAAAGATAACCATTTATACAAACACGACCGTTTTTAATTTTACTTAAACAACTTTATTAATAATTAAAAAGTTTTATATAAAAAGTTAAATTAAAGTAATATTGCAGTTTCCCAAAGTAATATATTCTGCAACAAGTACATAAAATCAGATTTACGAGTGTTTTGTTGCTTGTAACAAAGACATATATTTTAAATTCTTAGCGACATTTAAAAAATTCAAATTTCTGTCGAATACTAAGATATTTCGCGCAACAAAAATTAGCACATTTTCATTTCGATATCCTACCACGAAGAGATAGCAAAGTACTCTTGTTTTCGTGATAATTTTTTAAATAAAAAGATTTTAATCTATGTTAGGAGCGGTGATTCAATGCCCGTAATATTCGACGTAATTAAAATAATTTTACCTAATGTATATCGATGTTTCTTACAAAAAAGATTATGTTTAAAAAAACCGCTTAATTCAAATATACGATCAATGGATTAGAATCAATATTATTGAAGTTATCGTGCTTATGATACCTCAATTAAATCAATTCTAAGTCACTGGAATATGTACATAAATTTATCTACTTTTTAAAATACGATTTTCATTAGAGGCCTCGATATGAATCTGTAAAATTGAATTTTATATAGACTATTATAAAAAAATAGTCATTTTCGATATCAGAATTTTATATCCGAGTTTTTCGCGATCACATAAGAAATTGAAAAATTTGTATTTATTTAAGACATAAAGATAAATTTTAATGTTACACGCACATTAGTTTTTATACATTAAACATTGAGCATAGATATTTGTTTATACAAAGTAATAATAAGATTATTTATATTTAGAATATAGATTGTACATTTTATATTTAAAAAAAAAAATATATATATATATATATACTAAGGTGTATGCAAGTTATAACTCAAAAAATTCACCTTGTTTAGATCATATGTCATTTAGAGAAAAATAGATAGCTCTGTACAGCGAGTAATCCCGTACTGTCGTTATTTGCAGTATATTACACTGTTTATATAATTTAGTATTTTTTTAATACGATTTCTAAGCTATAGCCTACTTCCTAATATAATATGTACGTAATTTTGAAAATTATTTTTTAAGATTCAATTTTCAAAATCAAGGCGTTTGGACTAAATATTTTTAGAATTTCACCAAATACTAATTATACTTCTGGGATTTAAATTATACCCAAATCAAACTACATACAGTATTCTCAACCCTATAGTACTTTTGTCCACAAACGCCGGGCAGCAGCCACAAGAAATTTTTTTTATAAAAATGGAAAAAACCTTTGAGAATTTTACATTTTACTAGAAAAAAATTTTGTCATTAAATCAAGAGAATTTTGAAAATAAAATAATCAAATAGTGTTGATGGTTAAAATTAGCTAAAGCTTAAAAAAAGTCTACATGATACTCTACACATTGGTTATTAAATTATTAAGATTATAATTCAGCCATTTAATATTATTAATTTAAAGTCACCAATTTTATAGATAAAATTATTCATGCATAAATTATTGTTTAATTCCAGTATTAATAATTACGAAATAGTTAAAGTTTATATTAATTTTGCGATTTGCCCATGTTTTAATATCGTAAATTTTTTTAAATATTTTAAGCAACAAGCAAAAATAAATTGTTAAACTATACCTATATTATCTGCTCCTCGAGGAATAATAACGTCAGCAAATTTCTTTGTAGGCAAACAAAATTCTTCAAATGCTGGCTTCACATAATTCATATATTGATTCAGTACATATTCTAGATCTCTTCCCCTTTCATTGATATCTCTTGGTACTAAAAAATAAAAAAAATATTATATTAAATATATATCTATAGTAATTAAAATAGTAGTTGGACAAAAATATGTTATGTTTAATGCATCAGTTTATACAAATTTTACATAATCCAAACTAAATATTTATAAATACTGAATTATGTAAAAATAAATTATAATTTATTTTCACACCAATTTTTCAACCAAATAAGATTTAAAGTTTATTGATTTCTTGGCGACATACCTCGTCTAGCCAACCTGGTATCAGAATCTGTATCCACAAATAGCTTCATATGAAAAAGATCTCGTATCTTCGGAAAATAAAACACCAATATCCCTTCGAATAATACAACGTCAGCGGGATATATCGTAGTGATCTGGTCTTTGATTCTAGAACAAACAAAAGAGTACAAACTTTTTTTTTTCAAAATTCTACGTAAAAACAGAAAAAAAAAATCAATTCCTTCGCAAAGTAAATTAAACAACGTATGAGGATGTTGATGTTCGACGCATATTGTATACGAAAGGAATCAATGCATCGCTGTCGAAATATAACGAATCTCCGAGCGCGGCGGACTTGCGTAATTCTAAACGTCGAGGAAAGCGCGTTTAACGAATTCTGCCTTCCTTCCTTCCGCCTGTGCGGCGCGTGTACGCGACTTAAACAAAACAAACAAGTACGGGAATTTCATTATGCGACAAAACGTCTTTTCCGCTATGGACCTCAGGTATAAAAATCCTCGCTCACATCGGCGAGAGTATCACACTGACTCTTGCGTCAGTGAGACGTGCACCCAACGACGGAGGGCAAGATGAACTTGAAGCCTATCGTCGTTTGCGCCCTTGTGGCCCTGCTGATCGCGGCCAGCTTCGACGTGAGCGATGCCTGCAAGAAGTGCGGATACAGCATGTGCCACTGTCACCCTGGACTCCACAAACACAAGCATCATCCACCGCCGCCGCCGCACTACGGACTGCCACCGCCGTACTATGACTTGCCGCCACCGCCACCACCTCCGCTCTGTAAACATGCACTGCTGCACCATCATCCAGCACCCTACGGTCCACCTCCGCCGTATGGATTTCCACCGCCTCCACCTTATGGAATGCCACCTCCTCTACCTTACGGACTACCACCGCCTCTGCCTTATGGATTACCGCCACCTCCACCCTATGGTCCACTGCCGCCGCCACTTCCACCTATGCCTTATGGACCACCACCGCCGCCTTACGCACCGCTACCATATCCACCACCTGGCTATGGACCAATTGTTGGCTATGCACCTCTGTACTCATATGTAAGTAGTATGAATTTTCAGTCGCGTAGATAGAGATGAGAATTCATCAAACTTAAATTTAATTGATTTTAAAAGTTGTTAATAACGTCGGTATTTTCGATCTTGAAATATTCAAGGAGACAATGCATAGTTACTTGACAGTTGTTATTTTAATCTTTAAAATTAAAAGTAATTATTTACAAATTTATTATAGCTAGAAGTATTTATAGACTATTGAATCTAGATTCAATCAATAAACTGACTGCTAAAAGTATATTTTTTTCAATCTCTAATTAAAATTTAAATCATAGATGATTGTTTGTTTAATGATTTCTTTTAAAAATGTTATTAAAAATCTTGGACATTTGTTAAATATGAATTTATTTTCTAAATTATAAAATAATAATTTTAATGTAATGGATATAAGTTTCTTATTTAAACAAAAATTTATTAAATCTGTGTCTAAAATTTTCTAATTTTTAATACAAAAAAAAAAAATTAATAATAATATAAAATTGTATGCAACATTAAAATTTTTTATTTTTAATTAACTCAAAAGTAAAATTTATGAATCGTATTGGATTAAAATTAAATTGAACTTTTTATCTTCTTACATTCTGATTTAACTATATAATTTTTTTTTTATTTTGCAGGCACCAATGAAAAGACGTCTTCTGAGACCCCGTTATCGTTGCTATTAGTTAATTTTTTATACTTGTTATATACTTCTTTTTACTGACTTATGTTAATAAATTCTTATAAAATTAAATCTGTGTTAGCTTTATTAAAATCTTATCAGCATAATATGCATAAAATAATACATAAAAATATATTTTTCACAATACTATAGATACTCACAAACTATTTGTCCTGTAGTCATAAGCTGGAACCACACACCTCTTTCCTGCCAATATATCTCTTAAAGTTTGTAATATCAAGTCATTGTTGAATGCATCAGGGTGATCAAAATTAAACTGTCCCTTTTCAGCTTTAAGTTTCTCTGCCGGTGTTAAATCTCTATAAAAACTGTCCTGAGATATACACACCACTTGTCTCTCTGTGTGATCTTTATCCACTTGTCCTAGTTTTTCCATTATACGTTTACATACTGTAGACTGAAACATAATTTAATTCTTAAAAAAAGTATTTGATATGTTTTTAAATTAAATAATTTGAACAATAATGAAAGTAATTAAATTTAATCCATACATCACAATTTATAGTAATAATATAAATTTAAATAAAATATAATAGTTTATTACTATTGAATTGTATGTTTAGTAATTATTGCAGAATAAACATATGATAGATATATTTAGTTTCATTAATTAAAAATTTTAATTTTTTATAAATTTAATATTGTGAGTCCTGTTATAAAAAATATAAAAATTTATTCTGAAATGAATCAATCATTGTCATCATACAATAGAAGTACTTCAAAATTCTCTTTTTCTTTATTGAAAAATCATTATTTCAAGATGAATATAACTAAAAATGCTATATAATGCTTATGCTTTTAAAGAAAATCAATCTTTGCTCAACACAGTATAAATTAATTACTATTAATAGTTATAGCAAGAGTTTGCTTGTTAAAAAATCAATATAAATTTCATTAGAGCAAAATATTAACAGCCTGCAAGTTGCTGCTGACAGCATACATTTCGCGACCCTTTAAACCGAACAAGTCAATAAAACAAAAATAGATTTCACCAACATAAAATGCAACTGATAAACATATTAATCATCTAGAAAAACAAGACAATGCCGACAACACGTGATCGGCTCAATAGGCAACAGCCAACCGCGCCTACCTCCAAGAATCATTGGCTTTAAAACAAAAAATCGCGACACGACAGTCGGCAACAATAATCTCACCACCACGAAAAAAACCTCAAACCATCAAAAACTCAACCCTGAACCCACGCAATCGCGATGCCAATAGCACATCCGAAACCAAAAAGAAACAGCCCCCGATCCTTCATCACACCTACAATGCATCTATATCAATCGCCGAGGCTGCATAGGTTATAAAAAGCTCTCTCCTTCACAAGCGCATCAACACCAACCTTTCCGCTGGCCGTGCCTCCCGATACCCCAATGAGAAAGGGCGTCTTGCCCTCGACGCCGTTCATCTTGCCGTTGAAGCCAAAGGACATTTTGCGCGTCGTGCCCATGTTCACGGTCACGTCTGCCATTGTAGCTTGCAGCGCGGCAGCAGCGGCTCGGAAAGCACTGCGCCAGATGAGCAGCGGGCCCGCCGAGGTCAGGGTTACTCTCCTTTAAGCAGCGATCTGTGTGCGTGTGCGCCGCACAGATCGATTTTTTCCCTCCAACGGTTATATACTCGCTACTGCGGCAGTGCGAATTCTAGCTGCGTCCTGATCGAGCTGCTTGCGGGCCGATAACCGAGTCTGATCAGCAGCGCCAAAGTACGACATGTGGCTGCACTCGCCGAGGCTGCGCTCCTACTGCAAGATGAGGGCCGTGAGAGCTTATATGGCTAGGTGCGTCGACGATGCTTTTATAAGTGTGTGCTTGTTTTTGTTTGTTATATAGATTCGTTTATTTTCCTTTTTTTTTTGTTTTGCTGATGCTTACCGTGTGTCCGCACGTTTCTTCGAGACGCGTCGCCACGTGATGCGGAGCGATACTAGCCTCGATGGCCCGAGCGATGCTCTTTTAAGTATAGAGCGGCTGCGCTTGCACAATGTTAGATAGCACTTGCATGGCTACAGTCGAGGAACTAGCGCAGATATAGATGCACACTGCACGTCACTTGTTGCAAAGCGGAAGCTCGAAGACGGGAAGAGCTGCGTCCGTGCGTAAGCCGGTGTATTTTGGGATGAACTGACGGCTGGGTTTGACTATAGTCCGGTGTGAGGGATGAGTTTGGAATGGTTTTAGCTTGGAGTGTGTTTAGAAGTTGAAAAAATAATGAAAATATGCGATGAGCTAAGGGAGGCGAGGGCAGGAAGTTTGGGGGAGGAACGAGGAAAGCTTGCAGAACGATATACGCGCTTGCGTACGGCGGATAGCGATCAGCTGATTTTCCGGAATTTACTTCGAGGGGAGGGGAGTAGTGGAGCTATTGTTATTATTGCGTTGAGAGGTGGTGGGGAAGGTTTCTTTTGTACCGACTGTTGAGTTTTTTTAAAGAGCGCGAAGTTTGATAATTTTTTTTGTAAATTGTTAGAATTTTTAATTGTGGTTTACTTTTTCTTACCGAGTGTAAACAACAAAATTTTAGAGTAAAATTTTAAAATTAATTGACAGGATCTATAATAGGCAGTAGTAA
>JAPYZA010002451.1:0-17334 GCA_030522685.1 Eupelmus azureus | reverse complement strand
ATATTTTAGATTGACTGTGGTGTTTGGTTTGTGCGGCGGGTGTTTGTCGGGTTGCTCTCTGTGAATGAATCAGTGTGATTTATCATATGTGTTCTATTATCAATGAAAAATGTAAATATAGAATAGAGAAGTGCAGTTGACGAGTTGGTTATGCATTTGTATTTCTTCTGATACAATTTCATTATTTCATTGAAATAGATTCTTCTGCTTGTTTTATTAATAGTCTGAATTTTGATTTAAAATCTGTGTCTAGAGATTATGAATGAAACATTCCGTTTTAAAATTATTACTTTTCCAATATAAATGGAATCAAATTTAATTTAACTCTAAAATCGCTTTATCAATAAACTTAAATACCTTCAATCTTGATACTTTTTACAGACGCACAATTAGGGATGTCGCGGAACACGGGTCCCGGCTTGTACGAGTTCCTCATGGAGGCGGAGCTCCAACAGTATTATCCTGGCATCAAAGGTAAGCCTCAACCTCACCTTTCCTTCCCAACCATCATCCCTCACCCCCCACTAACCAAAAAAGCTAACCCTGCTATAATCTATCACAGGCGATCTGAAAGTCCAGAACACGGCGCAGCTCAAATACGTAACGGAGGAGGACCTCTGCGGCATCGGCATGACCAAGCCGGAGATGCGCCGGCTGAAGAAGTACTTCCAGAAGCATTTTCCGCAGAACTACCTGTCCAAATTCAAGAAGATGCTGCTGCCGCGCAAGGAGGAGCAGATGCCGGGCAGCCTGACGATGCTGCCCGAGGAGAGGCAGGACAGGCCGCCGGTTCGCGTGCCGAATAAGCACATGATACCCGCGGATGCGATTATCGTTAATAAAGAGCTCGGTAGGTTTGGTTTTGTGAGATTGAGTGAAAGATTTTTGAGAGTATGAGCAATGTGACGTGCGATGCGTCGGTAGTAGCGTGTAAGGGGAGGAGGATTTTATATTGTGAATAAGGAAAATCAGCATCTTTTCTAGATTTAAAATGCATACAGTTAGAATCAGGGCATTGAATATAAGATTTGAATGATTAATTTTAATATTATCATTAAAAATTCCTTTATAAATGAAAAGATTTTTTTAAAAAGACATTATTCACGTGACTGTATTAAAAAAGAAATCTTCGGCTCGAGCTTCAAGTTTATTGACTGAATCATCACTGATAAGCTATTTTCGAATTCAGAGGATTTAATCAATTTATCTATATGAAGTCATCGATCAAAGACGAATGCTTTAAAATATTTCGCTTATCAAGAGTAAAAGGATTGCTTGTGAAATGAAATGAATATTCTCACTTTACCGCTGCGGGGAAATAAATTGCATGGCCTCTTAAAATAAGAATATTGATTTTGTTCTGGGAATTGTCCAAGAAGAAGTACAAACTATATATACCCTACATTTAAGAAAAACTTGGCAATCTTCAAGACAATGTTATATATGTAAGCAGTAAGAGTGAATCTTGCCAAAAAGTATATACGAAAAAAAAATGCAAAAGTATATGATAATAAAAATTGATAAATATATTATCAAAGTTTTAACAAAACTTTTAATAAAATTAATAACTCATTCTTCTATTATATTAATTTCAGGTACCGGCGAGTTCGGCGTGGTCCAGCAGGGAGTCTGGACGAACGACGGCGAGCGCATCCAGGTGGCGATAAAGTGCCTGTCGCGCGAACGCATGCAGAACAATCCAATAGAGTTCCTTAAGGAGGCTGCCATAATGCACTCGATCGATCACGAGCACATAGTGCGCCTCTACGGCGTCGTGCTCGACACCAACTCCCTCATGCTCGTCACCGAGCTCGCGCCCCTGCGCTCCCTGCTCGAGTGCCTCAAGGAGCCGAGCCTGAGAGCGAGCTTTCCCGTGCCGTCGCTCTGCGACTTCTCCGTCCAGATAGCCGACGGCATGCAGTACCTGGAGGCCAAAAGACTGATACACCGCGACCTCGCAGCGAGGAATATCCTTGTTTTTTCAAAGAACAAGGTTAAGATATCAGATTTCGGGCTGTCGAGAGCGCTGGGCGTCGGCAAGGATTATTATCAGACGAACTTTAACGTTAATCTGAAATTGCCGATTGCCTGGTGCGCGCCCGAGTGCATATCCTATTTGAAGTTTACGTCTGCGAGCGACGTTTGGGCTTATGGTGACTACCACACAATTTTTTAATTTTAGACAGTCATAAAAACACTATTGCTTACTGAATCTATAAATACAATTTTTATAGGCGTTACACTTTGGGAGATGTTCAGTTACGGTTTCCAGCCGTGGGCAGCTCTAACCGGCCTGCAGATCCTCGAAGCGATCGACGAGCCGAATTTTCAGCGCCTGGAACAGCCGGACTGTTGTCCCAAAGACTACTTCTCTCTTATGCAGCAGTGTTGGCAGCACGAACCAACCAAGCGGCCAAAATTCTCTGAACTTATCTGCCTGCTACCAGACCTCAAACCCGAGCAGGTCCAGGCGGTTCAGGACAACTCGGAGATCGGTCAGCTGACGTATCGTCAGGGTGACGTGATCACAGTTCTGGATAAGGGTAGCAGTAATACCTTGTGGAAGGGTGTGTTGAACAACGGTAAAACAGGCTTCTTCAATCCGGCGCACACGATAGCGTATCTGGGGAGCAACTTGCCGAGCAACAAGCCCGGAGAATTCACAAGGGGTGATGGAAAAAATATATTTTCATCGCAGGTAATGATTAATTAAAACTTATTTATACACTAAAACGATATTCGTATAATTTAATTTAAATTATTATTAATATTTTATTTAGTCTTTAATTGTTTCGTTAATTAATCAAAATTTTATAATATTTTTGTATGTTTTTACAGAGGAGAAAAATACGTACAGATATGATCTCATCGCCACAAGGAGATCTGAAACACACAGGCCATGTTGGTCTAGATGGGGCCTATTTCGGGGACATCAGCTTTTTGGGAGGCAAGTATCCACATCTGCCAAGGCAGGTCGTGACACCTTATAAACCGCAAGAAGATGCGACCGACAACAATTCTAGTCAGATGTCGAGTCAGGACGTCATGATGAGAGGCTTGAATAGGGATAGCAACAGAGATAGCCGGAGCGTTCAGCATGTCCAACAAGACACGCAAAGCAAACACGGTAAATTCTCTAATTTAATTTAAAAAAATAAATAAATAAATAAATTATATTGTGTAGTTAAAATATTGAAGTGAACAACAAAGTTTTGTATAAATATATAAATAGCATTACTGTGCTTTTATAATTAAAATATGTAATCCGGAACTATAATTGAAACGAGCTTTAATTCTTAAACTTTTAAAATCAATTACCCCATGCATAGACTGTTAATTAATTATTTACGTCATGTTAATTAGAGAGCTTATGGTCAGATACATGTTCGGATATAACACACATGGGCACCGGGAACGCGGCCAACAACATACCTCCCAGCATGGTCAGCAGTACAGACAGTAGCACTGTTTGTGGCGATCATGAGTACCACGAGATCAGCGATGAGGAAAATCAAGACAGCCCCTTGAGATTCGATAAGCCTCTGAGCTTTGATTTCGGGCCTAGTCTCCTCGACGAGATGGATCAAATGTTCAGATCTTTAGGTATTAGCTGTGATATCTTATTTTTACTTAATGTAAAGCTATTTATATTTAATCAAAATTAATATTTTAATTTTTCTTAAATAATTTTTTTTTCGATATTGAGTTTCGTAAAATCTTTTTTATACTTTTCACAAGTTTACCGGAAGAGAATTAAAGTATTAATATATAATAACATACTAACAACTTTTTAAATTATAGGATCATCACCTCCGCCTCCACCACCACAAGGTCACCCAGTGCCAACGGAGCACGAATCAAGTAACGCCAGAAATGAATTGCGAGAAATTCAGGCGAAGCAAAGTTCCAAAAAGAAGCAAGCGACCGTGAGTCCCATAAATGTACAGTACACTTTTATTTTATGTATTTTTAGTTTGACTCATTCGTATCAAGAACGCTCCATTGCTTCATTCATCATTTTTTTTATTCGTTAATTATGACTAGTGTCTCGCATATATATGTATATTCATCATATATGTACATATTTTTGCTGCTTTTTTTATATGGCAACTTCTCAGAGAAAGTGTCGCAATAGCAAAAGAGACACAGTTTTTTGATAAGTACGCTTAGCTGTTTTCCGGTTGCTTTACATATCTGAAACCTTCTCTACCAACATTATAATTTTTTATTAAATTATTAGAAAAATAAATAAAAATTACTTAAAAAATAATAAACTAGACAGATGTCTAAATTTTTATATTAATAACTAAAATTAAAATCAGATAATTTATTGATTAATAAATATGCAATAATTTCTCTTTAATATTTCGCCAGATTCTTGTTTTTTTTTGCATGAATATTTTACTTTTAAAAATCTCAGATTTTTAAATCTAATAAGATCACCTCAATTTTAATCACTAGATAAATTTAAAACAAAATAAATATGTCAATTAAACAATAAATAAGGAAATCGAAAACTACGGCATCATCAGCATAGAAAAAAATCACGTCATTCTCGTCTCGCGATCGCACATCATACCGCTTCAGATTCGGCCAACTATCATCAAAAAAGTATCCCCCTATCTCGTCTATTTCTTTTATTCCGACATGTGTGCGTGCTCGCCTTTGGTTTGCGGCTAAGCAGGTGAAGCCAATATCGGCGGCTGATCAGAAAACGCTGTACTCGGCGATTGCGATGGCGCAGGAATTGACGGCCCGTTCCATGACGGACCTCGAGCATCCCTCGCAAGACGCGCACTCGCCGCGCACACCCGCGAGTCCCGGCAGCTCGCGACGGCGCAAGTTTTCGTTTAAGTTGCCACATCAACACAGTCCGAAACCCGACAGACGACACTTTTCAGAGGAGGCAGCCAGTATACCTGACATCCAGGTACATCATACTCTTTGGTTCTGCTTTTTTTGGTTTTTGGATTTTGGCTTTGGTTTCGGGTACAGAGTCTATTTGTTGAAGTAGTTTGTAATAAAAAATTATACAATTTTTTAAATTGTTTGATGATTCATCGTCATTAAAAAACTTTGATAAATTTTATAAAAAATCTGAAAATAAACGTTCGTGTGTGTAATAAGAATAAGAGATCGATATAATTCTATATTGGAAAATTATTTTACCGTAAAAGTTATAAAGTAATTTAATATATTCTATGTATTAAAGCTTTGTATTAAAACTTTCTTGAAGAACTGATAAAGATAGACTCTGTCCTTACATTAGTTTATAATTTTCTTCTGTTGCAATTTCATTTGGCTTATCAAAACTATTTAAAAAGCAATTTCATCAATTACAGTTTTCGTTTTGACGCTGTACTGTTCAGAATAGATTATATAAGGAGAGTCCAATTCACTTAGTGATAAAGAAAGTTATTTCAATCCGATTAATTTTATATTGGATTTAAATGCAGTATTAAATTTTGTATCTTAAATTTTAAAGACTTGTCATAATTTTAATATATTTATTTCTTGGATAAATGTTAAATTTTTCAAATGTATTAACAATTCAATATTTTCAATGTATTAGTAGTGGTAAGCCAAAATTTTTATATTAAATTATTTCAAACAAATAACACGCAATTAATATACTTTCGTTCAATTAAAATTATTCTTTCACTAATTTTCATTAAAATATCTTTTGATTAACGCTTTTATTTTGCACATATATAATTATATAAAACAATTACACTTATTAACATTTACAGTAACATAACTACTATAAAATCTAACATTGTTACAACTATAGATCGTTGCATAAAACAAAAATCCTGGTTATGGAACAACGCTAATTCCTGATGCCAGACAATGATATAGGTCTTATGTAAATCTAACCTTGCTCACCATCTAATGGCATTCATGCAGAGTAAATCCTTTCAAGCTCTTTTAAAATTCAATTTTATATTATGCGGATGATGTTCTTATACTATTTATTTCATTCACCATTTATGTATAATTATTATTATCTGTAATACTGCGCTTCTATTCATTTTATTAACTAGTTTAAGGGTGTAATAAGTTTATTCCTATTTTAAATAAATTTAAAATTGTATAATGTTCTTCAAATAAATATTCTTGATTGAAATATTTAAATTACTACAGAATTACTTAAAAAGAACTATGTAAAAAGTATATTATTCATATGATTTACAGTACGCATTTTAAAAATAAAAAATTATCTTTGTAAAAAGAAGAAAAATTACACCCTTAAACTTCAAGCGCTTACTAATCTACTGATACTAATGCAATTTCATCCCCTCTATTCCCCCCTTCCCGTTAACTTTAAATTATGATTTCTCATTTTATTTACCGGTCATTATATTTTATTTCACTCTTCATTCTTCTAAAATTTTGTTTCGTGTCGTATGCTCTACTGCACTCACACACTCGTACGTACAACTCTGTGTATTATATATCGCATGCGCCAATAAAATGACTAGTGGCTATGCTCGAGCTTGCAATCCCTCTCGTCCACGGTATCCAGCATCGAGTCCCTAGGCGCCCCGTCCACTCTCAAATTGCCTTTATGGGACAAGGCCTCGGCCGAGTTCTGTTTTGCCAAGTCCCGCGAGCTCCTCACCAAACCCACCGCCTGGAACACGTATGTCGACGTTGAATTCGATGCCAGGATCCTAGACAACGCTGCGATGAAGCAGAATCTCGTGAAGTCGACCGAGTTTTTGGAGAATGGTAATGCCCATAGGAAGAGTATAGCTAGTTGCTTGGAGTTTGAAGCTAAGCATCACCAGCAAAATGGGAAGAACAATTTTGACTTTCCCAAAGAGTCTAAAAGAGTGTCTACCAGCTATGTTGATAGATACTTTGAGCAGCCCAAGTATATGGATGAAGAAGCAAGTTTGGATGATCCCGATGAACTATCCTACGAGGATGAGCAGAAGATCAACGAGCTCGAGCAGGAATGTAGAAACGCCTTCCTGGCCAATTTTCCTGAATTTGGCCTGATGCTACAGGAGAACAATCGAGCTGCAGCAACAGCGGCTCATGTAAACAAGATGAGCGAGTCCTCAGCCAAAATTGTACCACTTAAGTTCGAGCTGCCGCATGAAAAACTTGCTAATTTGGAGCTGGGAACGAGACCGAAGATGACCAATAATGAAGTTACCAAGATGAATCTGAGTGAGCTATCCAAGAAAATCGACATGCAGAAGCAACAGCAGCAGCAACGGGCTTTCATCGGTAGTCCCAGACACCCGAATCACGATCTTCAGAAGAATGTTTACAGCGGTTCTTCCGACAGTATGAAGACCACAATTCCGGATAGTCCACGCGGCAATCTGGAAGCCGTCAGGATGAATATCCAGAATTTCAGAAAGTTCGATCAGAACAATGGCCAGCAGCAGAAAAACGGACACGACAATAATATATATCCTTATGCTATATCTAACAATCCCTTATTCCTCGATCCTGACAAGAAGGACTCACCTCTGTATAGCAGTTCGGAAAGCCTTAGAGTGAATGTTCAACAACGAATGCGTAGAAAGTCAGATGCTGAACTGAATTGCAACCAGATGGACCAGCAACAGCTTAATAGTAAACTGTTGGCGGATAAGTATCAGAGGGAAGTTTCCGGCTTGGAGAGTGTGAAGAATTATCTGGATTCGAAGAAAGGTCAGTCCGGTCTAAATCTAGGTTTTGGCAAGCTCACTCAGAATATGATCCAATTAGGTAAGAACATTGCTCAGAATACTAGAAACCTCGGTGGCATGGATCTCATCTCGTCACCGCGCAATAATTCAAACAACCAAGGACCTCCTTTGCAGAAACCCAAGCACCTTGATCTAAATATGTCTATGCAGAAGAATGCAAACCAGAAGATAACTAACAGTCCTACTATGCATCAGAGAATACTAGAGCCACCGAAATTATACCAGAATGATAGAAAGATAGTAGGGATAGCTAAGACTGAGATCTTCGTAGAAAAGGTTCAGACGGCCAACGTTTTTCGACCTAGAACTTCCTCGTTATCAGAAAACAGGCGTCCTCACATGAAGAATCTGCGTCGATCCTTTCACCCTGGTACTAACGATTCCAGCGAGGACTCAGACTCCGTATCCCACTCTGAGACCGACATAAGGAGTAGACTAAGATTTAAAAGACGTCATAAGCGTATGCCTCACAACGTGCGCCTTAACTTCAAAAACCAAAAAGCCGTAGCTGCAGCTGCTCAGCAAGCCTTCCTCCATCCAGATTCTGCTAGAGGATTCTCTACCTTAGAATTAAGCGGCAAATCACCGCCACCGTCAACGAGCTTTTTGAACTCGCTATCACCGCCTTTTTCGTCGAGGAACAATGTTGCATCGTGGCCGGAAAGTGCTCCGAGCTCCAGTATCACCTTCACGAGCAACTCGGATTTGGATTCTGATACTAGCTCGGAATATCCGGAATTCAGCAACGACATCCTCACGTTCCCACCGTCCCCGGCTCCTTAGTGATCACTGTCCATTTTTAGTTTCCTTAAGCGTCTTTGTGATTTGAGCTTCGTGTGAGCTGAGAGTTTAATTATTTTTTATTATTATTTTTTTTCATATACATGTCGTTCATTGTGATACTTTAGTTTGTCGTTTTTAAAGTGCAATTTAATAAGGTGCAAAAGTTGCTCGTGTGACGAATGTTTAACTTGAAGAATGCAATAAAGTAAACGGTTCTAGTCATGAACATCCAAAGTATAATGTACGGGTTTTCATATTTGTTCAACTGTTAAAAGAAGCTTTTGCACCTTTTAATTTTGCAAGTGCATAAAATTTGATCGTGATTTTTTTATATTTTATGGTAATGATATAACGTCTGTAAATAGAATTACTGAAATGCAATGCTTCAAAATCGAGCTTAAAAAAGGAGAAAATTCGTGCTATACAGGAAAAAAAATTAGAATAAAGGAGTGTCTTGTCTCTTAATAAAAAAAAAGAAACAGTATCTCCTAGTTCGTAAAATCGATTTTCAAGTCGGAAGTATTGCAGAACGATTACACGTAAGATAAACACGCGACGACGATAAGAATGGTTAAGCGTCGGAATCACTTTTTGATACTTGTATTTATACATTTGTACCGTAGAAAGTTAATAAGAAAGTCGAGAGAGCGACGAGATTAGATTTTTTACTCGCACATAAACACATACGACGGAGCGGATCCGTATATTTTATTAAAAAACGGCTCGTCGGAATCATAATCGTACATCGTAAGCTCATTTTATCCCTCCATTATACACGATTGAGAAAAAAATTATCGATAGGAGTTCCGCGTTGATTTGCATCTTTATTATTTCTAATGCAGCTATTACATTTGAATGCCTTGATTGATCCATTCAGCTTGTTAAATATAACGATGATAGCATGTTGCCGTGTTCTTGAATACTTTAGCTTTGGTGCAATTTTTTTAAACTGCTCTGTACTAGTCCTTGAATTTTATCTACTCGTTTGCGAAATAGTTGAGCTACGTTCAGAACGTGCGTAAGACTTGTAAATACTTATTCAGTTAATATGGGCATTATATACCGTTTTTCATCAGAAATATAAGTTGTGTAATTTTTTATACAAGTTTTTTACTCATCATATTATACTTCATACAATATAGCGTTTTACAGTAGTTTAGATTTTTCCCATTGATATTAACCAGAAGAGTTACGAGAACGATTCTCCAATCTAATAACTACAAGCTGCTAGAAACATTAAGAAGAAAGAATAAAAAATTTTTCTCTCAAATCACTCGCAATCCAACTCGAGGCCTCACTCACCACCACTAAACCATCACTTATATACCCAAATCAATCACTAATATCTACGTTAACATACTCACACTCGTAAATCTCCCCTCGACGAACTCCAGCGTCCTCCGCTTCACTCAGAGTCAGCCCGCATCTCTGCCGCTTTCGTATCAGCCTTATCTCTTTCTCTCTCTCTCTCTCTCCGTTATTATTTTTACTTTCGTCTCGACTCTTTGGTTAATTTTGTTTATTATTTCTGATTTATTTTTCGTTCGTTTTGTTCGTGACCTCCGTGTTGTGAACGGTCATTACGCCTACCCTCCCCCTGCGGCTGTGTTGTTCTGCAGGCGACCCTGTCCGACGAGGCCAAGGAGGTCTACAACAGTCTGGTCGAGACGCCGGCTACGGGAATCGCCGACAGTCCAGATACTAATCCCCTGAGAATGCTGCGCTCGGGCCTGCCGATCGTCAGGCCGAGGATCAGGGGCAACAAGCACGCGTCCTCGCACAGCGTCGCCTCTGCCGACGATGAGCATCATCATCAGGTGAGCGTTGCGGATTGTTTTTGAGATTCATTGAATTTAAGTGATTTTGTGATTGAATTACTTTGTCGATTGTTTTTAGAAGTTATCGGAAAGGTAAAGTTATAATGTAGTTGAAATATTGAAGGATCAAATTTACTTTTATGTTGTGTAATTTTGTAAAGATAAAGAACTTTTGACATATGAAATATTTTAAATTTAGAGTTTGTTAAGTAGAATAGCAGACAATTTAAAAGAATATACTTTGAAAATATTTTAGTATCGGTAAAGAAATTGTTCTATACTTTTTTTTCTAAGAATTAATTTTATTTTTTTCTTTTACTTCATATTGGTGATAATAAACTAGATGCAATGTTCGTAAATAAATATTGAAAATGTTTAATCTTCTCTTTTCTAACTACGCCAGCTCCACCAGCAAGGCAGCAGCCGAAGCTTTCACTTCGACAGCCTCCACCAACACAGCAGCGGCGCCCGCACGCTTCCGAAACTCAGGATACCTCCGCCCTCTCAAGCGCCTCCTCCAGTGCCCATCCAGACGATGTCAGGCATGTACAGGCACCACTCGATGGAAATCGAAAACAATCAGAACCAAGGCAACGTCAACGACGACAACCCCATACCCTTGCCGCCGCGCGACCGCTCAAAAACACTCCAGCCAAAATCTAGCCTGCCCAGACACCAAAGGAAGCATCCTCTTATTATACCCGGTGGCGGAGTCACGAGGACTCTGGCCAAGATGCAGGCCGTGTCGAGTCCGACGATCGAGGACCAGGTGGATGGTTTTAACAGGCTTAATTTTGGCGAGATTCAGGAGGTCGGGACTAACGGTACTCAAGCCGCCGATAGGCCCACTTTGAGCGGTGAGGTCGCTTCGCCTGAGCATGCTCCTAACAGGTGAGACTTGCTTGGCTATTTTATTATTATTTTAAAGACTATTCTATAACTTAATTTATCGCATATTTTAATATTGGCTATTAAAAAGTTTGTAAGATCAATGTAACGAGCTTCCATTATTTTAAAGTACTAAATTAAAAGTGTAAGTACAAAATTATTCTAATATAAAATAATTACTACAGCCCTGAAGAGTTCGAGAGGCGCATCGATTCAGAATTGGCAGCCCTAGATTCCCTTCCCGCTGAAGATAACAAGCAACATCGTTGCAGCGTCATCTCTGAAGATCTGCTCGAGTTCTCCGAAAATTTGATTGATTGTGATGCGGCTGACGACAGCGATGATAATACCGATAGTCCTGTTCCTCATACGACAATTTCCACTGCGCCAGTAATCGAGCAAGCGACGCGCAAAGTCAGCGCTAATTCCAAAACTTTACTCGAAAACTCGGGGACTAATGATATCAGCAGGAACTCGACAACTGCGGGTATGACCTCAAATTCGTCCGTTTACAACAGAATTAAGTCCCAGCAACAAGGGGAACAGCAAGACGAGAAGAGCGAAACCATGACAAGAACGAGCGATCACGTGTCTTGCGAGGATCTTCTTGAATTTGCATGCGATGGACCGAATTCGCGGCGTACTCGTGGACCGCGTAATGGCGAACAATCGGATGAGGTGAGTTTTAAATAGAAAATTTAAAGAAGGAAATTCTGCATGTAACCATCATTTATTTTTGCTGTCAAAAACAGGTCAGAATTATGCTGAAAGTGTTACACGAACAGTCGACGCCGGAATCTTGCGTGGCAGCACTAAATGTTACAAACTGGGATGTGTTGGCGGCGATCAAACTCGAAAGGCTGCAGGGCTTGCTGAAAAAGGAAAACAACTTTGTTGGGCTGGAAGACTGCAAAGTCATGTTGAACCAATGCGGCGGAGATGTTGTTAAGGCTGCCGCGCTGCTAAGAAATACCGAAGATACAGCCGCCGTTTAGAAGCCCAGAGGAGATGCAATAGTTCTTTTTGTGTATTTTTGTTATTGTTGGAAAGCCGACTAAGCAATATTTTTTACTTATTTATTTATGCTCAAACTGATGATTTGAAACATTGCAACGTGAATGTTTTCTTAATACTCATTAGTATCTTTTTTTAAAATAAGTATTTTTTAATATTTAATGTAAGAAAATTCTTTTTGTTTCGCGTTAATTTATATTTTACGTTCGGAAATTTTTTACACATATATTTAACATATAATTAACAGATTTGTTACAATATTGCTCAGTCGGTAAATAATCATCGTATGATTAATCATTGATAAATGAGTAAGAGTATCGAAATAAGAATTGCTTTTTGTGAGATATATTGTTCTTTATTTACTTATTGATATTCATATTGCAAAATTAAATATTGTTATTAGTTTTAAAAAGTTGCCATAACGATAAGATACATTTATTTCAAACTTTGCAATATAAATATTTTTGAATAAAGAACGCTATTTTCGCAAGAACTCGTAATAACAAGGTTGTACTACTCAGAGGGTAACGGGCAGATTTTATCCTTCCATCGTATCGCAGCGTTCTGAAATAATTTGTATTTATAACTCATTTATTTATTGCACTCACATCAAAGCTTCTTTCGTTAATTCTCATGGAGTATAGATATACAAAATGTACAAAACGCGCACAATTTTTAGATGATGTAAACAAAAGGAAGAATAAACTGACACTCAAATGATTGCGCATAATCATTTGAGGCCTTTATGAGTGTGCTTTTCTAGAAGCTACTAAGTCCTAAGGATTGAAGTTCACACAGGGAGAGAATAAGAATCAACGTATAGAGGTCGAAGTGAAACGCCAAATAGATTGGAGATAGTTTGTGTTCAACTTAAAGTGTTTTGTAGTTTTATTATAAGAATAGAACGTAGTTCAGTTTCCATAAAACTTCGTTGGTTGAATAGACACAGTGTCAAAAAATTCTTTTGTATTGTAATTATTAACATGCAATATAATCATAAGGTTGTACTAAAAAAGCTTAATGGGTGACCTTATAATCAAACTCTGCCTTAAAAAAATGTTTTGTGTCAATTTTCTTAATATTTTTGATAATTGTTGACGATAACTGCTTCAGACTAAAACTAACTGTTTGTGCGTCTACTTATTTTAGGCATTTTAACAAACTAAATTAAATTACTGATTGTATTATGAGTTTTTTGGTATACTAGCATTTTAGAATAGACTCAAAGAGTTTTTTCTAGAATTTAAGACCTCTATGAAGTAAAAAAGCGTAGATTGAACCCTACGAGCCTAAAGTCACCTAATCATGAAAATCTGTCAAAACCAAAAGACAAACTATATAAGTAGTCACTCAAGTTAATTTTTACTTTGCTAGCTTTATGTAAATATATCAATATAGGCAAAGAATCATATTAAAAAAAAAACTATTTTTTCAAAAATTGTTTATCGCCAATGACAAAATAAACAAGATCGCACGCGAAACTGGTGTACTTATAAAATATTAATTTTTTAATTGAAGACGATGCGTTGAGCTTTTCGATTGTAAAAGAAAGAGCAATTGCCTTTATCGAGCAACTGTAATGTAGTTTGGTTTGGATGATTAGTCAAACCTTCGTAGTAATGGTATGACAAACCAAAATCAGGGAAACGATGTCCTCTGCATATATAATCTTTATACCTGTTCAGGCTACAGATGATCGTATGACATATTTTTTATCAATCGTAGACAATCGGCTTACGTATATCGATAATCAGAAGAAAGTCGTAGAGAGAAGACTTTCTTCTAAATCCTATAAACACTGAGTAGAGACGATGGTTTATGTAGACATTGTCTTGATCTTTAAATTTTTCTATTACCTGCGTTTTTCGTTCCCCGCCGTCAATTAGGTACGACTTATTTATCAGTAGGATTAAATATAATGTAATAATTGCGTAGGCAGCAAAGGACACGTTCGCGTCCTGAATCTCCTTTTGATACGCCTGAGATAACGTAATAATATTTATACGTCGATATAATATATATTGTATTATTGTACAACAAAAGGAAGGAAGAGCGGAAAAAGTTTTATATCAATTGTATTTACGTATACAATATACACGATGCGTATAAAAAATATGAAAAACGTTCGTACAATTTATTTTACCTTCCCTTCCAAATTTTCTATATTATTTTTAAAACTGATAAAAAGTAGATAAAAATTCGTTTCCATCATTGTTAAGTTACCTATTTAATTTAACCTATCTACCTAGCCAGCGATCATTCAATAGTTAAGCACCGTTTAACGTAATTAGAACTTGGATAGATCATCGGTCGGTTGCACCATTGGGGACTTATTTCAACGATTTTTTTTTAGACGCGGAGGAGATAGCTTATATATTATTAACAAAAAATACTAAAGTTTAATCCTTCTGCCTAACAATTCTTAGTAAGGTCTGCCATGAAAATGTCGTAGTGTTTTTCTACCCTAGCTTCAACAGGATCGATTTGCCGCTTGTTCGCAATCTTAGATAAAGTAGCTACAATTTTTTATGAAAATAATTATTTTATTCATTATAGCAACTTAGATCAGACAAGGACAGAGTTATCAACTAAAAATGAACTTCTTCGCTTAGTACCGGTGCAATATCTCAATAAATTATCAACTTTCCAATAAGTTTATAAATTTTATGTATAAAATAAGGATCCTAAGGCTCCCGAAACACGGTGTAAACTCAATTTTCAAATATGAACTTATTTTTTTTTTTTTATTTTTATTTGGTGCTACAGAAACCTGTTATAATCTTCTGAATATTAAAAACCATTAAGTAAACTTTTTCCTCTCACAACTCCTCTAAAAAGGACTCGCAATAAACTTCGAAACGCAAACACCTGTACGCAATTACTTTTCCCTCCAAATGCTTATCTTCAGAAACACTTGCACGAACCTTCGCCTTCTTACAACCATTCACACACACGCCTGAACAATTAAGAGCAGATAATAGCCTTTTAATAATCCTTAAAAGCGCTCGCGCGCGGAGGATAACAAAAAGTGCGATTACATCATCAGTTGTCGTTTTTTCTTTTCGCTCGCGCGCTCAGCCGACTCCGTCGGCGCGCATTCAAGTGCCGCTCGAGGCGGCGAACAGGTAGATAGGTAGTTATATAGGTGGATATATACGTATACGCGAGCGAACGGAAACGCGCGCTACCGGCTGCGCTGGTTCTTTGAGGTGTATCCTTGCTGGAAAAAAGGTCTGGAATTATCTCGCGAGAATAAAGTGCGAGAGGTGAGCGCGCGAGGGGATTATGGAAGCGTTTAGTTGTTTTTTTGGTGGGGTTGAGGGTGGTTGATGTGTTGTTGACGTGTGAGATTAGTGTTTGAGCTGCATGTTCAGAATTTTCTGTTCATATTCTATTAATTAATAAAAAACAAATATTATTTTATATCATGAGGGGAAATTTTATGACTTTATGTTATGTTGATGAAGAATACTTATTAGAAATTATGTATCTATACTATAAAATTAAAATTATTAAAATTAAAGATATTAAACGTTAAAAAAAAAAAAAATTCTAAGAATGAAGGAAAATGAAGGAAACTTTGCATTTATTAAATAATGAAAACTGTATGATTGTTTTATATAACATCCGGATAGACCAAGCGTCGAGCGAAGTATTTCATTCAAAATTTTCACATATACCTCTAAGTATAGGTGTATCCGTCAATGCATAAAAGAAATTCGGGCTTTTTGATAAATCAAAGAAAAAAAACATGTTGCAATTGAAATTCATGAATTTCCAAATAGCATTTAACGAAATATGTATTTCTAAAAAACCCACAAATATATAACACAAATTCCCCAAAATTTTTTTAAAAAACGATTTCAAATCCTACATCATAACCGCACCTACACCAAACCCCCCTCAATTCCCCCAAAAACTCACCAAAACCCTCTCAAAACCCACCGCGAAATCCACAATCACCCGCAGAACAAACCGTAGCCACTATCTCCTCCCCTTCCCACCCAACCTCACTGCACCACCTCGCAAACTCAGCTCGCGCCTTACCGGCATATACACATCCATATGGCAAGTGCGCTCGCTGCCCAGCGCAACACACCTACTCCGCGCGCGCATAAGCCGGCACTCGCAGTCTGTTAACGCGCGCCGCGGCGACACGTTCTCTTTTCGCCGCGGAGAGCTCCTACAGCTGCATATACACACCCAAAGGAGCACGCGAATTCGGAAAAAAAGCCGTGGGAGAGCCAGCTGCGAAATCGTAACGTCGCGCGTAATGATAGTCTAACCTTGAATCCTACTCTAGCTTTGACAGCGCGACATCAGTGTGTGGTAATTAATACCTGCGAGTTCGTTATAATTGAGTCGCGTGTGCGCCAAGTTAGGAAGGATTGTAATTGCGCGCGTCTGGGCCGCATTGTCTTGGCGCGTCGTCCTGGACTTTTTTCGCTGTCGGTAATTTTTTTGCCGCCTGAGCTGGATCGAGGTATGTAGGTTAGTTTGGTTTTTAATTTAATTACCGACGCGGCTCCGCGTGCCGCTTTTCAACGGGGGCGGCTTTGCAGCCCCGCCGCTGCGCTCTAATCCGATTGTTTTTGCTTTTCGAAAGGCGCCGGTTGAGGTCGAGTGCTGTGTTGACGGTTTTTTCGATGACGAGTTTGTTGTGGGCGATTGTTGTTCTTTTTTTTTTGAATTTTTGACGGTTGGTTGAAGGTGGAAGGAAGGTTGTGTTCGGCGAGGCAGTGTCTTACCCTACCCGGAAATTATCTACTTTCGCTTATACACTGTCTTGTTCGCTGTGCAATAGAATAGCACGTCTTCAATTTCTCCATATCACGAAAGTTTTCTGATATACATGTACTCTTTTTTTAATTAGGCGCGACCTAAAGTGAAAGAATTTCTCATTCCTTTCCTATACGCAAATAAACTTCGCTCAAAACGACTCGAGTTATTCCAGATCATTACAAATAAAGCCCGACTTTCATGCCGCTATTCCTAACGCAATAAGCAGATAATAGATAACGCCGAATAACAATGCAGATTTGAATAATAGCCGTAATTTCGAGCGCAATTTTCGTACGGAACAGTTACACTTTGAATAATAATGCGTGCGAGCGAGCGAGCGC